>HE671838.1:0-47550 GCA_000313835.2 Heliconius melpomene melpomene
GAGTTCCACCAACTCAACATATAAATGAATTTAAAATATACGAAAAGTGGACAATGAAGTGAATTAGAATATGTTCTTTTTCTTATTTATAAACAATCTTAAATCTTTAAAATCAATGTGAGTCATTAAAAATGTAAATATATTATCCCATCAAAAACATAAATGTAAAATGAAAGCCAAGTTCTGTAATAAAACGTATGCTTTCAGCGATAAAAGAAGTGAGATGTAAATGTATGCCAAGTTCAATGGTCAGTCCTGAAATTTATTTTTAACAATATAAAATATTTTATAACAACTGAAAATGTCCATTCTTCTTACAACTTGGAGACTTTATTTATGTGTAATATCTGACTTGGCCAGTTTTCATATGAATTTACAATAGAATCTGAATAGAATAGAATTTGAATACATTTATTTATATCGATGTAAATTAATTTGAAAACTAGCCAAGTCAGATATTACACATAAATAAAGTCTCCAAGTTGTAATAAGAATGGACATTTTCAGTTGTTATAAAATATTTTATATTGTTAAAAATAAATTTCAGGACTGACCATTGAACTTGGCATACATTTACATCTCACTTCTTTTATCGCTGAAAGCATATGTTTTATTACTGAACTTGGCTTTCATTTTACATTTATGTTTTTGATGGGATATCATTACTTTTTGTACAGAAATCATAAGTAGAAAGGTTTATAATGTAATCAAAATCAAAATATTCTTTATTCAATTTGGCCATTACAAGTACTTTTCCTATAGGAAGCTACTACGGCAAGAAACTCAATAGTTGCTCTTTTTAAAAGTATTTAATTGAACACATGTTTCATGGTTTTCTAGAATTCTTCCCCTTCTTCCCCTAAGGGTGCAAATAAGGGGTTGAAAGTTTGTATGGAAAAATCTTTAAAACGCCACCGATTATTATAAAATTTTTAATTTAGACTCTTAAAAATATTTAATTGAACATGTGTTTCATGGTTTTCTAGAATTCACCCCCTAAGGGTGTAAATAAGGGGTTGAAAGTTTATATAGAAAAATCTTTAAATCACCACTGATTTTTATAAAATTTGAAATTGAGACTCTTAAAAATATTTTATTGAACACGTGTTTCAAAGTTTATTAGAATTCACCCCTAAGCAATAAGCAAGCGAAGCTGCGCGCGTCCGCTAGTACTGTACAAATCTACTGCAGCCTTTATTTCGGAAGTAGCTCCGTACGTAGTTAAGCAAAGCAAGTCTTCTTTAGAAGAGTAAGGATTCCCGTTTCGAGCGCTAGTGTAGATACTTAAATCATTCCAGTTACGACATACGTACTCTAGTATAGTCTCGCGCAATTTATTAGTTTGTTGTATATCAATCAATACGCTCAAACGAAGAATATGCAATAGCATGGAAGAGACAGCTCCCATCGGGAGGCATTGGAACAATTCGGAGTAAGGTTCTTGTTTCACCCACAAGCAATTCTATTGAACGACTCATTGTTCAACATGTCTTGGAAAAAATATAAACAATAAGTTTATTAAGTGCTGACGGTACAAATCTGAATTCATATGATCCCAAGGTCGACTTCGTTCTCTGCCGTTTTCACAAGTGTTCCTAAAACCAGTAAAATCATGAAACCCAGGCCAAAAAAACCATTAAAATAGGAGCGCCTTCGTACAATAAATTATATGTTATATAATTAGGTATTTACTTTTTTATTATGGTCAATAATATTATGTTTTATTACTCTTAAGACGATATTTAATTATATATGAAAATAGATTATATTTATCTATGAATCTCGACTATAGTTTTTATTTTGTTGATTAAATGACAGTTGTCAGATTAGAAAGTAATTAATGTATGCTGCGTTTAGAAATCTGATATATTTATTATTAATTTAATTATTTTGTTGGAATAACTCAACACGCAATACCTCCAGAGTTCGATGGAAAGAGGGGAACTGAGTGTCTTAACACTAGGTTCCCTCTGTCTACCCCGCTATGTGTGGGATACATCGTAAAGCGGATTTATTTATTTTTTATTATTTTGTTCAAGTAATTTTTAATTTTCTCTTTTTTTCTCTTATTTTTTTATTAACAATGACTTAAATTTTTACTGTTAATAATTACTTTACAATTACTTCTGTTAAGATAGCTGGTAGGCTGACAATATATCAAACTAGCGGCCCGCTCGCGGCTTCGCCTGCGTGAACTGTTATTATTAATTTCTGTCTCCTACGTCCTATAAGTGACGTCCATGCAAAATTTGACTCCTAGCACTTGTAGTAACGAAGTTTCATACAAACTTTCATCCCCAAAAACAACCCCTTGGAAGTCGAATATTGCAAATTCCCGTCTTAGTGAGCACTTACGTCCTATAAGTAACTCCTATACAAAATTTGAGATTCCTAGCACATGTAGTTTCTGAGATTTCGTGATGAGTGAGTGACCTTTCGATTTTATATATATAGATTAAAAATAAAGTCAGCTTCACGCTGTATCCCGCACACAGCAGAGTAGACAGAGGGAACCTAGTGTTAATACACTCAGTAACCCCACTTTCCATCGAATTCCGGAGGCATTGCGTGTTGAGTCACGGAACTCTCCGCCGCGCCTTGCCTCGACACCAGAGCGAAGAAATGGAAATATAAGTTTAAATAAATATTTCATTTCCTCGAGTGGGAATCGAACTCACTACCAGTCGGTTGTACAGACACACTTTGTGCCCCTGTGCCACGACTGACCTTACAGATAGTATATTATTATTAAATTTTATATATATTTCTATCAATATAATTATTTTTTTTATATTTATTTTTTAGTGTATTTTTTTTCTGTCTTAGGGTTCTGTACCTCGAAAGCAATAAAACAGAACCCTTATAGGATCTTATATAGGACTTAGTACTTAAATATTGTAATAATAATTTAATATCAAATACGTTAATCGACTATGCAAATACTCTTAGTATAATAAGTACTAAACATATGTTTAAATTATAATAAATAATAATGAAAGATGTTAATCCATTTATTATGTTTTTATATTTTTACGTGAAGCCCTTGAAGTAGTGAGGCTTTCTCAGGACATAAATTAGAGTCATTTTCAGCTACAAATGGAGACATATCTTATCTTATATTATAAAATATACTTGAAAGCATCGTGTTGTTTTAGATGGCTTACGTAAGTAATAGTGAAGTTAGTCTCCATAACAAATAAAATATTTACTAACGCGTGACATAAATTAAAGCAACATATATAAATAATGCATTGCTCTTACTTTGTTGGCAGGCGCTAAGCCTAAAAATCAATTATCATGAACTTTGATTGCTATGCTTTCATTACAGGCGCTATAAGTAAATGTTCCTAATTGAATCTATTTATTGAAAAATTATAAGAAAATATTTAAAAAATACTAGTTTCGGATTTTTCCCTTTACATACACCCAATTACCTAACCGGATGCTAAATTTCACCATTCTAGGTCATCTGGAACTTGGTTAACATTAAGGTCTATAGGTCAGTCACCCCCCTAAAAATTAACGATTTTTAGACGTCATTATCTAAATAACTGTTTGAGCTGTGTTTATGAAATTTTATGCACGTATACAGGTAGGGGGTCTAAATATTTGAGCCAAATATGACAGGTTTAGGTGGAATAGTTTTTGAGTTACGAATAGGTAAAAAGTGGCTTCAAATGGTTCGTGTAAAATAACACACGGTGCTGCTCGCCAGTTCTGTTTGTAAAAGAACTTGACTTACGCGCTCCGCGCGTTTTAAATATACTTTAATAATTTAGATGAAATTACAAAAGGCTTACCTTAAGAAATAATCATGAACGAACTCTTGATTCTCATCTAGCCAGGCCTCTGTGCGGGCGCACTCCGCGTCGTAGCAGGTCGGCGCGGGCGCTCCACCCGCGCCTCCCTGCGGCTCCTCTATACTCCGCAGCTGTAGACCTGGAACAATGGAACTGGGTTTTAGTTATGTGGAATGGTATAATAAGATTGTATGGATGGATTTACAAAATATATATATTCTAACAAGAACGACAAAGAAATTCCTCAAATTATAAGAGGCGTTTACAATAAAGTAAACGCTAGTACATGAACATTCCAAATTATTTTTATTATCTTTCATTCAGAAATTTATTAAATTAAATATTTCTCGTTTCATATAACATTAGGTTATACGAATATAAAATTAGACGAGAGGTTTCCAGTACGCTACAACCATATGGATTATTGTATTTCCATATATTATAAGCGATTGTTTTGCTTCACAAATAAGGATAAAAAAATATTTAAATCCTATAAAACCCCGTCGAATATAAAAACAAACGTATAGCTTATACAATTACATATTGAATTTCATTCAAAATGTTGAAATTTCGCGTGCGGTTTTCTCATTTGCAGAAACATTTAATGCTTTGGCATTTGTTGTTTAATTAAATCGTACAAGTATTGAATTAAATAATATATTTATATAATACTTTTTTTTTCCCGACTGCTAAGGAAGAGTTATGTTTTTCGCTCATATCTTGTATGTATGTAATATTCTTTATTACCTCATATCTCCAGAATCGCTGAACGGATTTACACAATTGAGGTATAGTTAGATTCGTCTTAGCAGTCCAAGTGTTCTTAGATAGCTGACGTTAAAAAATATAATCATGGCGGCTGTGGAACGCCATCCTAATAAACTATTAGATTTAATGCAATATTTATTTGACTAATGAAACATTTATTTATAGTTTCATTTATTAGCTTCGGTGTAGATCCAAAGTACGGCGTTGAGTTCCGTAACTCAACACGCAATTTCTACAGAATTCGGCGGAAAATAGGGAACAGAGTCATAGCACAGGGTTCACTCTGCATACCTTGCTGTGTGCGGGATACAGCGTGAAGCTATTTTTTTGTAATAATAACTTTACACAAATAAATATTAATAAGAACTTACTAGGTATTTCAATAGGCCAATAAGGTTGATCGTCGCCATTAGGATTCATTGTTATTCTGATTATTAATTATATTATTATTAAAATACGGTTTTACGGTAAGTATAAAATTTTAATAAACATTTGCTTATGTAAAATGTCGACTAACTTCAATAGATTTCTTTTGTAATTAAAAGTTCAACGTCAAAGTCATTTTACTTGAGTGAAAGAGGTTTAATTGGCTTCATGGTATTTCATTTACAGTAAGATCTCATTACATAAATATATATGGAATATTTATTTTATAAAATCATTAGTGAAGAGACCAGTCGTAGCGCAGAGGCACACACAGGGTGCGGGTTCGATTGCGACTTGAGGAAATTAAGTGAGTAAAATAAGTTGCACCATTCAATACGCAATGCCTCCGAAAAGTCGGGAATGAAAGTGTCTTCATGGCAGCAGAGTGTTTTATCACTATATTCCCTCTGAATTTTGTGCTATGTGCGAGATTATGTGAACATTAATTATTTATTTATATGCAAGCTAATGTAAAAATTAGTAAAACTTAAAAAAACTAACTAAACTAAAAATATGTACGTAATTATAATAAAAGCTAAAAAAAGTATTTTTCAGGAGTAAAAGGCTGAAAATAATTCTACGTAACATTTCCACATGAAACGCAATACGAGCAAAAACTTCAGCATACGTTAGCAGAACGAGCATAATCTCAGAAAACAGGATCTTTAGTAAGATGTCACTTGCAATCTTTTAAATCTTTTGTCATTTAGTGTAACTTATTTAGAATATTGTTATTTCTATTTGAATTTCTAAACTAAAATATTACTAAGAAATGGCGTAATGCATAGAGAGCAGAGAGAAAGAGAGATAGAGCATATAATAATATACGTAAAATAATATGATTAAATTATTACTTTAATAAACTTTCGGGACGAGGATGTATGTAGGTTGGAAACATCGTCTCGTGAAACTTTGCAATTAAAGTTACAGTATATTCCCAATGGCAATAAACAGAAGCATCTGCTCAGTCAACAAACCGATTAAAGACGTCATATTGTAATATCCTATCAAAAACTTAAATGAATTGAGAGCCAAGTTAACTATAAAATAACTCGATGTTCTCCACTTCACCGACAAAAGAAGAACGGTAGATCTATACAGGTGCCGAGTTTTGTGTTCACTAGAGATAAAATTCAAAAGCTTATTAGTCTACATGCATGAAATTTAGCACATTTGTTAAAACCTCCTAAGGTATTAACAAATGTGCTAAATTTCCTGCATGTAGACTAATTGGTTGACGAGTCATGAAGGACTCAAAAGTAGCTTGAAATGTTTCGCGCAGAATACAAACTTTTTAACTTGGCTGTGCTATCGAGTGTACAGCCAAGTTTACGTTACCAAACTTTGGGAACCCTTCCTGTATAAGTAGAAAACATCATTTCGTGAAACTTGGCAATTAAACTTCCCATAATGAAGTTTCCCATTCCCGATGGCAATAAACAGAAGCATCTGTCCAGTCAACAGACCGATTAAGAACTCCATATTGTAATATCTTCTTAATTGCAATAGACACGCTCTGATGGTTATCGACGATCATATGCTATCCTAGTACGAGTCGCAATTATACAAGCCAGCCACGTTTGTTTTCGCCTAATTGAAACTGACACGAGCTATCGCATGCAAATACTGGCACAAAGGCATTGTCGTTATTAAATTATAGTAGCTATCGGTTTTAGTACATTATTTAAGCTTAATTAATATGTTTTTTTTATTGTAGTTTAAATAATTTATAGCTGACTAGCGACTAACGTGCGGCTTCGCCCGCTTTAATGATTGTTGTGAAAATAATAAAATAATGGAAGGTAAAATGTAAACACGTTTTTATTTTTTACAAATATAAATAGAATTTACACATAATGCTTTACATAAACATTGGTAAATATTTCTCGTCTATTCTAATACGATGTTTGTACAGGCAGGCGTGTTTGGGATAGTTATAGGAAAAATAATAAATAGTTTTCTTACAAAAGAAAATAAATCAGCTTTGATCCTAAAATTGCTTTTCATTTATGCGCCTTCTAGACAACATCGTACATACAATGTACCTAAACAGGAAAAGTAATTTCAAACTTAACTAATTTGCTCGGAAATAGTGAGGTTATAACAATAATATTAGAGACAATAACGTGTGCTTTTTATATAAAATTTTATATGATTTTTAATTTATTTTTTTTATGTTTTACCTACTAGGTACTTAAAATATCGAAATGAAGACTTATTTAAATATATCTAAAGTTATGGGCACCATTTATTTCCATGTCTTATTTTTACAAGGCAGATTACGGCAGAGCTAGTCTCCGGAAGTGTCTCAACAATAGGTTCCCATGTTCCCTTTGCATGCACCGCTATTTGCAGGATACAAGACAAAAAAGACAGAAAGACAAAAAATAATAAACCCTGTTAGTTCGAAAATGTAACAAAAACCAATAACACTAAGCAAATATTCTCAACCCCAACCAATATTCACAATCATCTCTTCAGGAACATATGGAAGTTAAACGAGAATCACTTTAGAGCCGCTGTTATGTAAATGCTAACTACTCTGACCCTCATCTCTGGGGGAGTATGCAAACAACTACGAATCACTATCAGAACAGAATGCGTTGGACGCACAAGGGCGTTGGGTTAAAATATTTTTAATCTAAAATAGCCTGTTTGGACGGCATCGGTTATAATAAAGAAAAATAATAATAACCAAGTTTATATTGAAAATAAATTTATATTGTTAATAATAATATAAGCTTGATTTTTCCATTAAAACATTTTTGTAAAAAAGATAAGATAGGCAAGGAGAAACGTCAGTTGACTTTAAACTACCCTCCAGTCCTTAATTAGTAGGTCCATTTTTCTTCAACTTCACACTGTATATTTATGTATGTGGTTTTTATTTAGATAAAAAATATTAAATATATTAGAAAAATATTAAATTCCACCAGTGATTTAACCCTGAAAAGTCGAGGCACGAGGCATATTGATTCCCTTCCAACTAAATTTAGCTCTATAGTGAAACTCGAGCTTTACAAAGTTTATTTTAGCGTAAGTAATGAATTTTAACCCTTTATTGCATTATGTATGTAAATCTGCCTATTCAATAGTATAAAGGATTAAGATGATTTGGTTTATCAGTAATAGAATTATTTGTCTCAAAATTTTTGCTAAACTTTGAGAAACGTAATGTTTTAATTGATGAAGTTAGTTACGAATGGACCTATATGTTTTTTTTGTACATGTAATTTATTTCTATGCAACGTATTTAAAACACACAAAATGGTAAAGCTTTAAGTTCGAATATCACTTCAGGAACTTAAAATTTGATTTTCTTAAAGTTTGAAACCAAAGATAAAAGTCCGCAACGGAATTATTCGTTAGTTTTTTTTTATTTACCGTACGGTAACCCTTTTATGGGTACGCCACCTGAGGGGGCTCAAGAGGGTTATGTAGGACTCGTGGACTGGCAGATGAAGGCCATCTACATTACCTACTAAGAGCTCAAGGTCGACCGCCGAAGTTCGGGGCTATGGGAGCCAAAAGAATCTTCCATGACTAGCGGAACGAGATGACCTCAAATATAGAAAGTGCAGAAGAAACGTCATTCACAAAATACATGAAATAGACATTATTTTGTAGATGGTTCCCGAGAAAAATGACACTTGTTTTAAAAATGGACGTGACAGTCAAATTTTGTGGGTATATAAAGCAATTTTTTGCCAGACGTCCTCTAATACGAATATATTAACATTTCAACCACATGTTTAATATAAAGATAGTTTCCAACACTATAACGCGGTAACTTTTCAGTAGGAAAAGTAGTTTTATATTGCAGTCCACGTACAATAAAGACAGTACTAGACAACAAGTCAACAATTTTATTACCTTTAATATTTCTATTTTGTATTTTACGAACTTCTATAAAAAGTGACAATGCAGTTGCACAAAAGCAACGACAAACTCTATCATCTATTATTTTGAAGTTTTTCAGCTCTAGCGAAAGTCGCTAAAAACTTCTAAGTCAGACTGCATACATAAAATCACTCTTAGAGTTCACTACACTCAGTTATTTGCATACTTACTTTAATTCCCCTATTCTGCTCGCATATTCAAAGGTGAAAAGTTTTATATTATAGCTTCTTAACACAACTTTAAAGATGAAGTTTTAAGTGAACAATTTCATTTCACATCACAGATCATAAGAAATAATGTTGAGAAATTTCAAATAATATAAAAATTAAATACATTTTAATGCAGGTATGTTTTTCATTATTACATTTTTATGTATGTAACTTGTACGACCTCCCAAGTAATCTATCACCCATAATATTTGTAAATATATATTTTTTTTATATATCATCCTCTACATTTGTTTAAGTTTCATTTGTATGTTAAGTTAACTTTTTGTATATATTTTACAAAAAAAAATTCAAAAATTCAAAAAAAATCATTAAATATAATTCTATTATAATTTACGTTTCTATTAAATATTATGTATAAAAGTAACATCAGCATCTTTCAACAATCGAGCAAATTATCGACTGGCACTGATGGAAATATAATCCCTCTTTTGACCTTCGTCCAGTCGACGCGTCCACGTGTTTCTTCTTAGCACACATTCTGTTTACGATATTAAGACATTATATTATTAAAATACCCTCTCATCTTGCTTGTCAGTTGTAATTATTAATAACTATATGTTACCTAGTGACCTACTTATATATATTATATTTTTCGATTTAGAAGAACCCATTTATATAAAAAATAACCACTCAAGCGAGGCTCTCTTCGCTTAAACTTATTTTTATATGACAGCGATAGGATTCGTAGAAGGAAAAAAAGTCGTTTCTAATATCTAGAAGAATGTAGAAACTACAAAAAGTGTGAATACACAAAGTTTCATGATAATCGGTTTAGTAGTTTTGGTGTGAAATGCAGATTTTAGCAGAAAACAAAGCAGATATTATGATAAAATAATTCAATGTTCATAACGTCTGTTTCGAACCAGCCCTTTGTAGATTCAACGTAAATTGCGTTCACGATGCTAACGCGAGTGAACAGCTGGTCTGCTCCGCCCATGCAATGACGTTGCCATCCAAATACTCCAGAAGATGGAGATGTGAACATCATTTACTTTTTTAATAGAAAATAATAGTAATATAAATCCTAGAGAAAAATCAAGGCCAGATGCCAGTCGTGGCGCAGTTGGCTACAAGCATGTGACTGTAATTGCGACAGTTTCACTCCAAGAAATTATATATTTTCATTTCTTCGTTCTTGTGTCGAGTCAAAGCATGGTGTTGAATCGCCAGTCACAATACCTCCAGAATTCGGCGAAAAGTGGAGAGCGGAGTGTCTTAACACTAGCCTCTCTCTACTCTGCTATACGAACCCCAAAGATATATAATATCGATATATATCAGAAATCGATTCAACGAGATATCTTTAATATGTTTTAGTTTAATGAGCGGTATTGAGAGACGGGAACGGCACTTTCAGTCCATTAATTATTGGAAAGCCTTAAAGCCAAGACTGGAGTGAAGAGGTTATCGATTCAAATTCTATTGGCCAGATAATTTCATGCCCAAATATACGGCATCGTAAAGCGATGCTTGTTTTTATAAGCTATAAAATTCTGTTCAATGTTAAGGAGGAAAAATTTATATAACTACCACATAGAATACTGATGGTAGCTCAAGAATTGGACTTAAATCAACAATAATAATAAAAAGTATAATCCAAAAATAAAGGTCGTCATGGCGCAGCGGCACCAGGGTGACTGTAACGCGATGGTAGTGGGTTCGATGCCCACTCGAGAAAGTGAAATATTTATTTACGTTTATATTTCCATTTCCTGGTTCTGGTCGAGGGAAAGCGCGGCGGTTCTGCCACTCAACACGCATTGCCTCCAGAATGGGGGAACGGAGAAAGTGGGGAACGGTAGGTTCTCTCTGCCTACCCTGCTGGAAATAGCGTGAAGTTGAAATAATAATAACAATAAAAATTTAAAAGATGAAATGAATTTACAGAAAATATACACACAAAGAATCCTTTCATAGTAAATTTCTGA
Source organism: Heliconius melpomene melpomene (assembly GCA_000313835.2). Taxonomy (NCBI): domain Eukaryota; kingdom Metazoa; phylum Arthropoda; class Insecta; order Lepidoptera; family Nymphalidae; genus Heliconius; species Heliconius melpomene. The sequence continues at coordinate 11,053 of HE671838.1, forward strand.
AAAATATGGCAATATACAATGTTAGAGTAAAACTTAGTTCAAAACACGAGCAGTAAAATGTAGCCGGAATCATAGAAAATGTTTTTAGGAAATATTTGTTTTGTAAAATTTTAGTCTTAACTTAACGTTAGAGCTCAGCGAAGTAGATATTTCATATAAGTGCAGTGGAAAATAGAATTTATTTTAGCGGGTTAGAATAAGCAAGTTAAACTTTTGGAGAGTGACCGCAAACATTGAGTATTTACTCAGTTTAATTTTGTTATTATTACTCTAAATTATCATATATTATTGTGGGTTCGATCCCCACTCAGGGAAATTTATTAATATTTCATTTCTTCCTTGGCACCAAGGCCGCCGTTGAGTTTCGCCACTCGATATGCAATGCCGAGTAAAATTCGGCGGAAAGTGGAGAACGGAGTGTTTTAACAGTAATTTCTCTCTGCTTACCCTGCTACTAGCGGGATACAGATTAAAGCTGATTTGATTTAAATATATCAGCATAAGCAAAAATATTAATTCAATACTATAAATTTCGGGCTCACCTTATGATCGAGAAAAAAAGGACAGTATATTTCGAAATTTTAATGACTATATCTTAATTGAATACTTTAAATTCTTTAAAAAAAAAACATCTTAAATTGTGTTCAATTAAGCTTGATATAATTTTCTCGAAGTTGCCAAGCCAATTTACTCACCAAGTTTAAATTGTTTGCAACTACTCAGGCTTTGTACTTACTTTGCCATATAAATTAAGGACATTAGCTAATAGAAATTATATTTAATATTATTTATATTTATTTTATGATTAAAGTTGTTCACGAAAAACAAAAACTGAAATAAACTATTTGAAATAAGTATATTCTCTACACTTATTGATCTTTATAAAAATTGTTAATTTCTTCTATATAATTAATTTTGATTGATTTATTATAATAAACTTAATAAATATACATAATATTATAATCTAAAATCTACACAATATTAAAAAAAAAACTTATATAAAAAATTCGGCGATCTAAGCCAGTTTTATAAGTATAATGTAATACAAGATTTTTTTATTAACTTTAAACCTAGCAAAACCTGTATCTAATAGCTGTTATACAGCGTGTTCGAAAATTTATGTCCCAAATAAACGGGGAATGGTGTTATGGGTAATAAATATTACGACATAGGAAGCAACGAGCTATACTGAGGTAGTTAAAGCAATATCTATTACGATTTTATATCTCTGATAGGCCCACGTTCTAAAACATGGGCTAAGAACTAGACACCTATTTGTAAGATATATTATGAGAATTGAAAGATGTAAAAAAAAACAAAAAGAATATATAAATGTTATCACAAATATACGTAATTCATAAAATAACGTCGGCATAAACTTTAGATTTTTTTTAAATTAATTTTTCTGCAATTTTACGTTTAATTTTTGCAAGTAAATATATTATTACAAAACAGTCTATAAAATTAAAAAAAATGATGCGCATATAGTAAACGAGGTACCGAGAGAAATCGGTACCTTGGTTTTCCTGGCAAAAACATCAGGTTTATATGTGACGAAAATATTTAATTGTCATGAATCAGCTTTACGCTGTATCCCTTATACAGCAGGGTAGGAACCTAGTGTCAAGACACTCTGTCCTTCAAATTCTGCCGAAATTCGCCGCTTTTATCCAGCCAGAAGCCATTGGTGCCAGAGCGAAGAAATGAAAATGGGATGGAATGGCATTATGGGATCGAACCCACTACCGTCGCGTTACAGTCACACAATTGCGCCTCTGCGTCACGACGGCTGGTGGGTAAGATCTAGGTCAAAATAGCACTGTAATCACAGTTCAAACTGCAGCTTCCACCAGCTTTTCTCCTCATTTAGAGTTGTATAGCACAAGCAAATAACTAAATCCCTTGTGTCGTTAGTACAGCGTGTGTAGGCTTGCCACTAGCCCGGAGTAATCGAGTGTTATGAGCACTACACATGGACCGATAACGATAGCCGGTAGATACACACTTCAACGAGTATACCTACCTATATAATATAGGTAGAGGTATTACTTACCTATATACCTATATAGGTATTACTTGTAAAACGTTGTATAGGATGGAAGATATAGGGATTAGTTTGTATCGATTTAATAGTGAACGCTTTTAGTTTTGTAATATAACTCTTTCAGGCTTTATCTAACTCGGTTTTCTATATTGTTATTTCAATATTATATTCTATAAAAGTTACGTTTTTTTTTCTGCTACTATAAAATAAATAATATTTTTTTTACAAAATTAGCTAGGTTTAAAATGCATGCATGTATCCCGCACATAGCATATTAGGCAGAGGGAACCTGGTAACCTGGTGCTAATACACTCCGTTTATGAACGGAATATGTCGAGACACTTCCTTGGAGGGTTGCACATTAAGTAGAGGAACTAAACGCCGCGCTTTGCCTCATTACCAGAGCGATGAAATCAAACATAAAATATTTAATTTCTTCAAGTGGAAATCGAACCCAAAACCTGTCGTTTTTTGCATTTACAAAGAAGCATTATATGAGATACCTAATACGATTTAGTAAGGCAATTGTTTATGAAACAATGTCTATTAGATAATTGTTTGATTGATTGTGTCTATTTGGCAGAGTTCTGCACAGATACAGGTCAAGCAGTAATTTCCTGGTCCCGTGCTTGGTTTCCGCAAATCCACACCACAATGTATAGGAGGTATGAGAACTTAATCTAAATATAGTTACAAATATAATGTAAAAAGTTATAAAGAACTATTTTAGAAACTCAATCAACAGCACAGTTGTTACTTCTAAACGAATTCCTGGATTATATATTATTATTTATTAACGTGTTTCTCTAGTAATATTAGTTATTCTATTATATAGAGTTTCTTATAACAATTATTTCTTAGATATCCCAACAGTACCCATGTAATATATCGATTATTATACAATAGCTTAGTATTTGCATTCCAAAAAAAAAAACAGCTTCACGCTGTATCCCGCACAGAGCAGGATAAGCAGAGGGAAGCTAGTGTTAAGACACTCCGTTCCCCACTTTCTGCTGAACTCTGGAGGCATTGCGTGTTGAGTGGCAGAACTCAACGCCGCGCTTTGCCTCAACACCAGAGCGAAGAAAATGGAAATATACACGTAAATAAATATTTCACTTCTTCGAGTGGGGATCGAACCCGCAACCGTCGCGTTACAGTCACACCCTTGTGCCGCTGCGCCATGACGGCCTCAAATTCAGTAGTACTCGGCATTCCAGTGACTATAAAATTAATATATTCTGAGACTATAATAGCATATATATAAGTCGTATAAAAGAAGATTTACAGTATAATAAATAACGTTAAAGGAACGTACAACGATTTTATTAACATCAATTGAATAGGTGAAAGTAAATTATATTTCTTTTTATAAAAGACCTATAAGCAGTATTTGCTGAATAGTATTTACCTAAGTATTAAAATTTTTTTGTTACTATTTTATATCTCTATTTTTGTAGGGAAAAATCCCTGAAATAGCATGGAAGGCAGAGGGAATGTAGTGTCAGACACTCCGTTCTCCACTTGCCGCCGAATTTACAAGGCATCACGAGTAGGCGGAACTAAACCCCTTTCTAGACCTTGTTACCAGAGCGAAGAAATGAAAATATTAATCACCCGTCGCGTTTACAGTCATACGTTTGTATCCTGCGCCATAACGGCCTCAAAATCCAATTCTTATTACGATACTAAAACGTACAACAACTCAAAAAGTTAATAATTGCAAAGGAATGTTGGTACAATTCATTAATTTCATTTTACAAACAAAAAAGCACTACAATCCATAAATGGGAGTAATAAAGACGGGATTTCAAAGAATCTCGGCCACTTAGTGACATGAGAAAAAGCAATATGTCAAAATCAATTATATTGACGATGTGACCGATTAAAGGTTTTCAAAAAAAAAGTCAAAATGTAATTTCTTTGGTTATTTTTAAAATGAGTTGAATGTGAGTCTTATATCAAGAATGGTATTTTTCAAGTAGACACCATTAATTAACTAATTTTTATTGAAGCTTCACGCTGTATTCCGCGTGTAGCAGGGTAAGAAGAAGGAGCCAAGTGTTAACACACTCCGCTGTCCACTTTCCGCCGAATTCTGAATACATTAGCTCTGAAATTGGCACATTTTCCTCGACATCAGAGTAAAGAAATGAAAATATTAGACCTACTAAAGGTCTTGAGTGGAAATCGAATAAATAAAAAATTATGCCAAGAAAAATAATTACATGATTTGCAAAGAAACCAAAATATTCATATATAATACGAAAATTGAGTTTCCGAAGAGTAAAGCAAAATATTAATTTCTAAGGAACGTTCATAATTAAAAGTCAATACGTTTCTTTGGTTATATTTAGAACGACAGACAATATTTCATAAAAGTTACGTAATTGTATGTAACTTTTAAGATAGGACACTTTTATAATTTTTCTTTATCTAAGCATATCTAATTTGAATATAATCTAATCAAAAATCAGCTTCAAATAGAAGCAGAGGGAACCTAATGTTAAGACACTCCGTTCCCCATTTTCCACTGAAGTTTCCCAATAGCGAAACTCGACGCCAGGCTTTTGCTTAGGTGCCAGAGCGAATGAAAATGTTAAAAAATAATAATTCATCCATTAATCCATTATTTCAGAATATTACAACTAACGTCACAATTTGTTTTTTTGTTTAAATATTAATTTAGAAATGTAGTAAGTATAAAAATACATCCAAATATATAGTAATTGTATTTACCACGGTCATTAGCGTATGTGCTAACTTCATCTAATGCGGTTTGGCTGTTCTTACGTAACAAAACCTATGTTTAAGACAATTAGGACCTATTTTGTAATTGTTTCTATTGAGTCAGTTAAAAACTATAATTTTATATAGGTAAATAGAAATAAACCTTAGATTACTTAGTATCTGATTATAGTCCAAATGTAATGGACTAAACAAGCAAATGTAACATGTATTTCCATTTATTCTATACATAAAATATCAAAGACCATGTCATATTTTTTAATCGTCAAGTTATCTTTAGTTATCTTTTTTTTACATGTATTCTATAATTGTGTATAGGTATTTATCTTTTTTATTACCGGTCAATTTCCTTCGTGTGTTTTCCGTACAACGTGACATTGGCAAACTGAATTGTGCTCAACTGGCACGCTCGAAACGCCATACCTATATCAAGAATTCAATTCAATTCAATCTTTAGTTAGTAGTTAGTTTACCTTAACATGAAATAGTTAAATATAACTGTTATAAAATAGAAGAAATATTAAGCTAACCCTATAAATATTAATGTTAAAGAAACTAAAAATAGTATTATAGTTTGACACGTGCATGTAAAATGTTCTAATATTAGTTTTCACTTATCGCATTACCGTCTCGTGTTTGAGTATTCAATTCTAAGATCGAGTGAACAACTTTTACATTGTACAATGGAAGATTCCTTCATTAGAATTACTTATTAATTATTTAATCAAATTTGGCTGCCCCAACTCAGGAATCTTCTAATTTTTAATTGTTTTTTCTTTAATTTCCTAAAACTGTGGAAAGGAGAACGGAGTGGCTTATCATTAGATATTTTTATTAATACGGGAAAAACGCGAAAAATCATAGGTAAAATATAATATTAAGCATCCAAAAATAATTAAAATAAAATTAGGAATATACTTCAAACCAGTCGTGGCGTATGAGCCCAAGCGTGTGACTGTAAATGTACTGGAGTTCAATTCCTACTCAAAGAAATTAAATATTATTATAATTAAAATTTCATTTCATCGCTCTGGTGTTGAATTCCGCCAAACAACTAACAATGGTTCCAGAATTGAAATGAAATGAAAATTTATTGTCAAAAATATATGAAAATACAGTAACCAGATAAAAATAAATCAATCCTATTTATTACAACATTCTGATAATTTCACTCTGGTTTTATGAACTCTGGTACTCATTGTAAGATTTAACTTGTGTTATGGGTACCAGTGCTCTTACAAATTTTTAAATGATCTAGAAATCGGTAGAACCATCAAACATCAAAAACAATACAAAAGAAAAAAATAATAATAATAAAAGTAAGAAAATTTATGAATGCACATTTGTAGCAAAAAAACCTCATCAAATGAAAACATATTCTATATTTTATTCTACGTACTTATCCTCATAAAACTCTCCGTCTCACTGTAATCTTGCTCCCGTAAAAACAAACTAACTTTTACCTTGCATAGATGAAGGGAAAGAGGAAATGTGTTGCATATTTTATTAATTTTATTATAAAGATGACCACCGATAAAGTGATAATGTCTTTGGGCAGTGGCAAATTCATCAGAAAGTGGGAAACGGAGGTGTCTTAATGGGAACAGAGTGTCTGATCTCTAGGTGTCTACCCTAGTATCGGCAGAAGCCAAAAAAGACATATACAATATATATTTAAACAGTAAGATATTATAGTATTTTACTATCAAAGTACGTAATCAACAAATTTACACTTAATTATTACTATTCCATTTAGAATGAACGTTTGTGTTCACAATAATAAAAGCATTACAGTACAATTGATTGTATAAACACGTTGTTAATTACTTTGGAGGTATAAACACGATTTCACTCACTAAACCTATCCCTCTCTTCCCTCTTTATATAGTTTATAGTTCTGTATTGAATATTAAAATTTATGTAGGTAGACAATATGTTAGATTCTATTTTTTTTTTTCAGTTGAACTAAGTGTTATACGATACTAGGTGTTACTATTTATGTTTTTATTATGTAAATCGATATGATCGATACTAATCGTTGCGCAAAAATATCTATAAGAATCAAAATTGTGATATACTTTGCAATTCAGCTTAAAACGGCATAAAAAACAAAATTACATAACTTAATGCCTTCCCCCATATAGTAGGATAGAGAAATGCTACTTAAGACACGTCCACTCCCACCCCACGTCTCCCACTTCCCACGCCCAATTTTCGATACATTGTGTATTGAGTCAAAAATTTCAGAGTTCAACGCCGCGTACAATATAAAATATGTTAAAAATATAATTCTATATACGAACATACGTACTTTTCTTGTGATTGAGACATGATCCGTGGAGGCGGCACATGCTCGCCGTCTGCCCCATGCGGGCGCTACCGTCCACGCGACTCCATCCGTCGGCTGACACTTCCACTACATTGCCACTTCATTTATTATTTCATTCACTCAACACAACACTATTTATTTTTTCTTATTATCATTTAACATTATTTGCGATACTAGCTGTAGATAATATTTTATTAATAATAATAATAAATAAACCTGTTGATTACACTTAAAGTGTATTTTACGTTTTATGTTTATTGCGATTTACGTTCCATTTTTTTCTCATTTCCGTAGCACGGTAGCAATTTGAACATGTATAAAATTATCGTCCAGAAAAGTCTGAAATTGCAGTATTAACCACTTATCTTTTGAATGCAAAATTTATTATAATTTCCCTCATTACCGTATTACGTATAATATATAAGAATTATGATAAGTAAAGATTCTACATCATCACACTAATATTATAAATGTGAATGTAAGTTTGTCTGTTACGCTTTCACGCCAAAACTACTCAACCGATTGTCATGCAACTTTGTACACATATTCTTAGAAGTATTAGAAAGGACATGAGACACTTTTTTTAAAAAAAATAATATCCTTTGGTTACAATGTAAAAATAAGTTTAAACGGCCAAAGCCGCGTTTGAGTCTGTAGGAATAATATAACCTGGTCCAAGAAAATTACAATAAAAAGGATTTATCGTGTGAAATATAAGTGATAAATAAATATTCAATGATAATAGCCGACATAATGAACCGCAAAATTCACTTTGCCTCTAACAACAAGCATCAGTTATGCAGATTTTAATCTTCTTAAGAGCGAAAGCGCGGTTAGTTCCTACTGACACTGACTGACACCAAGTAGCGTAAGTAAGATAGACTATCACGTCACTTCTCATTAAATAGCTTCAAAAAATATTATACATGTATATTATATATATTTTAAACATTAAATATCAAGGTGGATACGATTGCCGTTCAAGGGGAGGAATTATTTTCATTCCCTAATTTTGGCAACGAGCTCCACTCCCCCCACTTTTTAACACTAAACCCTCTACCTTTACCTATATGCGGGTTATACCATGAAGCTAAAAAAATATCAAAACGTTTATAGTTACTAGATGTGGACTAAAAGGTGATGCGAACAGCATTTGCACTATCACTCGTTATAATATAATTTAATTTACATTTATAACTAATTCAAATGTTAACAAACAAATTAACATAAATGAATATGTATTTAAAGTAATTTCTAAAAATTAAAATGTCGATAAAACAACATTTTGCATATCTACAAAGTATATTTGATTATTTATTTTAATTATTTAGGTCCACGCTGTATCTCACTTGTAGCAAGATAGATAAAGGAAGCTTAGTGCAAAGACACTCCGATCCCAACTTTCCGCCGAATTCGTGAGATTTTCATTTTTCTTTCTTACCAGAGCGAATAAATAAAAATCCTCGAGTGAAAATCGAACCCACAATCTAGTGGTACTGCGTCACGACTGGCCTCTAAATTAAACATTTCATTGTATTATTCCAGAAATAACAGAGCCTTATAATGTTTGCTAAGCAAAAGCAATTTATGAATGTTCTATATAACGTACTCTCTAAAGTGCGAGATTTGCAAACAGATGGAATATTTAAAATCTGAATGCGTGCCTTTTGAAATTAAGGCGAGCAAAATGAATTTTGTATTTCATTATTAATGTATGATCCTATAATTGAGAAGCTGAAAAAATAAATAAATAATTTAGTATAAACTGTACTGTAATTTAAAAGATACGTAACGCTTGTTTTTTTTTATTGCATTGAGAAAATTAATGCTATACCTACCAAAGCTAATAAGTAACATGTAAGCAATTATATCTCAGATTTAAAGCAGATTTTATATATTTATATTAAAGGAATCATTGCGATAAAATAAATCACCAGTTTAATATTAGTCCATCGAAGTCAAAAAGTAAATAAAATTGTTACCTATTTTTTAATAAGAACTATTACTACACCCACTCATATTTTTACAAATTTGACATTAATAATAAAAAATCAAAGCATTATAATAAACTACAAAGAAATAAGAAACTACATATAAATATAATATATCTTCAAGAAACTACATAAATATTTCCATCCGTCCGTACATATACCTAGATAAAATGGTATCAATAGAAACGGTGAAAGTAACCAAATAGATTGATGGCGTATACAAAACAAATGTCAATGATTAATAGCTATGTGTACTCGTTTCGTATGTCACTCATGAATGGAGACTGTAGTATATCACTGTCGATCGATGGGAAGGTTTGTGGGAACAACACCAAGTCGTTGAACTTACCCTGACCCTGGTGAAAACTACCTAAGTTGGCCTAACTCAAATAAAATATGTTTACAGTATACAAAATAGGTAACGTTATGAAAATAATAATAAGGCAACTTAAAATGGAGAAATTGAGGAATTAATAAAGAAATCACTAATTTATAGTCTAGACTTTATATATAGCGTTGTTTATTAAGTTTTGTTTTGAATAGCAGTGTATCTAATGTTATTTGAATTAATATCCTTTGATATTTGTTACTTTTTGAAAGTGATCCTACGGCGAAAGTAATAAATATTATATTTAAAAAAATCATGTATGTTTTCTATAATACTTTAATGTTCTTATTATATCAATAAAATCACAAATTTAAAGTAGATTTCACAAATGCTTATAATTTTTTCCAAAATGTACCGACAATTGCTGTTTGTAAAACAAGAACATACTATTTATTTTAATAAAATTCGAAAATTCGTTATTATCATACAAAGTTCAAATAATATAAAAAGAACATCCAATACAATAATTAATTAAGCTCAGTAGGTTTCAATTATATTTCAGTTAAAATAAAACAATTTAATTACAAAATACAATAACGAGAAGCTATTAACTGCAAAATTTTTATGTATATAGTTTTTGTACACAACATATATGTGCCTGATTGTTATCAATTATCAGAATTAAAATAAAATAAAAAAATATTGGACTATTAATGTAAATTATACCTACTCCTAATTTCTAATCCTTATTGTGTCGAACCTCAAAGCACAATAAGATTTTAAATTTAATCATCACAAATTATTACTCACAGAATAAAAATTGTTGAAGAAAGATTTAATGGAGAAAAAATATAGCTATGTCTCATTAATTCAATAAATAAATCTTAAATGCAATATATTACCTATAGTACATATTTTCCTCTATAGATTTCTATGAAGTCTCAAAACATTTTGTATACAAATATAGAACAGCGAGGTCTATTTACGAACTTTCATGTCGACCTCAACTCAATATATAAAATCGAGCATGTTTCAAGAACTAAAGTAATTTATCTGATGGAGTACGAAAATTAAGGTTACTCCTGGAGGCTTTCAATGATACATTGGACTGTACAATTTTTATCCTTAAAATAGGTACGTCGTTTGTTATTTATGTAAAAGATGATTAATCTTTTTTGTAGTAAAAGGTAAAGCGTGAAAAGGAATTCCTAATTTGTATAATATCTAGATTTTTATTAATCACCAGGGAAATACTAGTTTTACCCATTGATGATCAGATTTAATTATCCCAAAAAAATTCTTCAGAATTTATATGACAAGCTGTGATAATTACTCAATATCCTACAGTAAACAGTCCTTCTAATATTATAAATGTGAAAGTTTGTGAAAGTGGATGCCTGTTCCACATTTAAGCAAAAACTACTGAACAGATTGTGATGAAACTTTACAGTAATATTGCTTACATATCAGAATAACATATAAGCTACAAATTATGAACAGATTAAATAATTTCGCTATAATATAATAAGCGGGCGAAGCCGCGTTTGGGTGGTTAGTAATATACCAATTGTGTCTATAGGGCATTTAGGACGTACCGAAATTTTACGGACTGCGCGTGGGCAAGACGCTAAGCTGCTATTAAGAACGACTCCAACACAAATTGTAATTAATGACTGCAGAGGTCGAAACCTCGGACTAGAGAATTTAGAAGTGACATGGAACATGTGGTTAGCATGATGCATTACAATCGTTGTTGTTAAGACAATTATTTAAATGGTGATATTAAATATTTTAGCAGTGTTATAAATATTTTAAATGCGTCTTTTAAATTAGTTATTGATGATATACTTTAAGATTTTTTCTGACAGAAGAAAGGATAAAACAATATTTTAAATTTAAAACGTTTTATGTGATAACGGCATAAGACTGATGGAAAATTGCTAAAAATTTAAATCGAGTTATTATCATTATTTTGTATAAATTCGTGCCTCTCTATCGTTTTATCCTCCCTCTCGCTCAAACGCCCGGCTCAGGCGGAACGTGACAATGAGTCATGCTTTTACGTGCGACCAGTCAGAAGTCATCAATTTATGAACGTCGAACACGTCAAAAAAAAGACAAAATCATTTAACTACCTAAAATTAAAAATCAACAAGACTAAATTTGAACTACAAACAAACGTAGAACAAAATACGGCTATCAGAATAATAGTCTAACAACATAAACTAGTGAATCGTCCTCACAGCGTCCTATATGGGGTCAAAACAACTGCCACTATGAATTGAGCCCGCTTTACGACCGCTGAGCTCGGGATCGCTCAAATTAGAAAATGGCTTCCGTGTGTCATTTTTTTTTTTATTTTACGACTTTAAAGCCGAATCTGTGTTGTTGTGTTGCCGTTTTAATTGAGTTAATGTTGTGAATTTTAACTTAAAATTAAATTTATTATGGGATTTATTATTAGGCCACAATAAAAGAAACAATGGCAAAAGCCCGGCGTTGAGTTCCGCCACTCAACACGGCGGAGAATAGGGAACGGAGTGTCTTAACACCAGGTTCCCTGTGCTAACATGCTATGTGTGGGTTACAGTGTAAAGCTGATAAACGAAACATTGTTTTTGTTCAGAGTGGATTTCCTAATCATTATTCTTACTTTAAAAAAAAATAAGAATGACTAAGTCTACTTATGAGGCCTTCTTCATGGCTGACGCCAGTCGTGGCTCGTGGCACAGGGAAACAAGCATGTGACTGTAAGCACGACAACTTGAGAGTTAAATTCCCACTCGAGGAAATGAATTATTTAGTATTTTCTTCGCTCTGGTGTCAAGCGCTACGTTTCGCCACTCAACACGCATTACCTCCAGAATTTGACGAAAAATGGGATTGGAGTGGCTCTCTCTCCCTACCCTGACGCTGAAGAAAAATAAAAAGTGCAGTAATAGTTCATTACCATCTACAAAAGTTTTTAAATTAAAAACACATGCGTATATTATGAAATATTTTTTATCTTTACATATTGTTTATTTACATACACGGAGGACATTCTTTATTTACTATGTAAACAGCTGCATTATAATATAATATAGAGATAAATTAATTTCTCATCAAGCGACAATATTTGTTTAATGATATTGAAAATGACTTCTTTGTTCATATCATTGACTTTCAAGTATTGCGTTTGAAAATTTTCAATTATTTTTTTCTAAGGAATGTCAAATTTTCAATATATCTTTTAACGTTCGCGACAAGGAAAGAAAGGGCGAAGAAAGGGAACCTGCTCAAAAGGTTCCCTCTTCCCTTGCTATCCGGGATAAAGTTGGTAAATATTAAAACTAAAAGTTAACGTGATAGTTAAATTTAATTTGGTTCGCCTTAACTATCCACTAACTACTGTATAAACTGCAACATTAACCTTTCGTTATACGCAAATCCGAAGCCATGTATGTATACTATGTAGGATAGCGAAATTGATAATGAGATTTATATGAACTTTATAGTGATTCTTGGTTCTAGAGCACTAAGCTCATAAAATATAAACATGCGAAACTAACTGGGTTATATCATAATATTTTTTTATGAATCCTCTCATCAAATATGCATTAAAATAATTAAATTAATTTTAGATAAGTCTTGAGTAACAATAATTAAGTTTTAACTGTAATAATTATGTAGATTAACTAAAAATAATCTATGTATTAAATTTATAAGACTGTATACAAAGCTGTCACCAGATGGCGATAACTTAACTCATTTTTTTTCAGATTTTCATAGCATAAATATATTAAGACACTCCTTCTTCCACTTTCTGCTGGATGAGACATTGCATGCTGAATAGCATTTACCTTGTGACCAAAGAAACTACATAAAAATATTAACAAATAATAATTACACCGACTGGAAATGAAACTCACAACCGTTGTTTACTATCACACGCTTGCGCAACTACATATATAACATAATAATGATAAAAAATATAATGGAATCGGTAATTCCTTCCTTTGGTGCAGTATGCAATGGCTCCCTCAAGGCGACAAGGCAACGCAATCTCAGCAGCCAGTTCAGAATACTAAACACCTGTAATATATTCATCTGGGAAAAATCGTGATCCGCCCGCCCCAGGTATACCACTCGAATAGAATATTAACCAAAATATCAAAGGACTTAAAAGTCTAAAGATTTCTTTATTATTAGGTACTTTTTCATATTAAATACCATTCGTGGGCTCGTGGCACAAGCTTTTGCTATATAAGATAAACGCGACAGGTTGTGGGTTCGATTCCCGCTCGAGGAAATGAAATATTTTAATCAACACACAGTGCCTCTGGAATTGGCGGAAAGTGGAGAAGCGTCTTAACACGAGGTTCCCTTTGCCTACCCTGCTGTGTAATATCCAAATTAAAACAATATTATAAGCATACAGGAAAAATATCTTTTTAAAAGATTAAAAATAACATGATAAATCTCTCCATAATCTGAGAAGCGAATTGTGGATAAAATATTAATTTACAAGTCTGGGCGTCATGTATAAACTAACATAAATTCCTTCATGGCGCCAGTGGCTATAAGTTTTGCGAGTGCGGCATTAAAATCTCGTTAAAACACTATCCAGTATCGGAGGTTCCGTAAGCACTGGGTAGTCCTAGTAAGTAGTAGGTACCAGTAATTTCTCGGCGTCTGTGTAATAAATCAGCTTTACGCTATCTCGTATATATAGCAGGATAGGCAGAGAAACCTAGTGTTGAGACACTCCGCTCTCCAGTTTCCGACGGATTTTTGTGAGATTACGTATTGACTGCCAGAAATTGGTGCCAGAGCGAAGAAGTGTAAATATAAATAAATAATAATTCATTCCCCCGAGTGGACATCGAACCCGCAACCACCACGACGGAATCGTATAATGTAAGGTAATGAAACAAACGACAACGTGAGATGGACGCCCGTCATTACCGAAGCGCAACAAGTAAACTCACTCAACCAGTCGCCAAACTAATCGTGTTGACTAATCGCAAAAAAGTAAAAGTTGGAACTTGGTGCTATGAGTCAACAGTCCTTTGCACTTTGTCAGTACAAACGTTCCCCTAGTAGTTTTTGTATATTAAAATTACTTAAAGAATAGGAGAAAAACATAGTAAATATTTCATTTGAAATTTCAAGCAATATTTCAATTTCGTTTTCGAGTAATACTCTACTGTGACAATTTAGATTCTAGTTATGGCACCTCTTTTATTAATAGAGGTATTTAAGTGCCTGTCTTGTTTCACTCTCAGAGAAAATTCTATAGACACTGACAGTGTAAATGTTTAAACATAGACATATGATCCCTTAACACCAACAATTTGCTGTACAGTGTCATAAATAACGAGTCGTTCGTGTTATTTTCTCATTGGGGGGTGGAATAAGGTGGAGAGTTCTTTTCACAATTATATTTTAAACGTCGTTGAAAAAAGAAAGCTATTGCCAAAAAAATACATCTAAAATTATGTTTTAAATAAATTTTTCTCTGCTTGCTGAGCTAAATGCTGGAGACAATCTACGTTTTAGAGAAATAACAATGAATTTAGATACCAATATGCAAACTTCCTCTTATATTACGCTTCGGAAACTACTGATTGCTGAGAAATGGACCGATGACTCACGAGCTGTACCGTACACGATAAGATACATGTTTTTTTTATTAACCCGTCTCTCCTATAACGGATAAACATACTACCTGTCTCAATTAATCATTCGACAAATGTACTGAGGAAAAAGTTAAACTTGAAAAGCATCCTTGTCTTGCAGGCCTTTAAAATAATCGATGTCATTGACAAGACAATGTATGAAGACAATGAATAATGAGGACCATGTTTGACTTACGTTTTACGACCGATATATATACGATAATATTTGATCTTAAGCGGGGTTATTTTCTTTTTCCATATATTTCAGGAAAAAAATAGTAGAAGACGAAGAAAGAATAAGATTTTTTTATGAATTTTAAGTCTAGGCCTCATATAACTCATATAAACGCCTCGATCGTTCGATCTGTTACAACACTATGGAATGTTGCCGCAAGGTCGGGTACGTTCATCAACCGAGCTGGTCTGAGATCTTCATGATTCATCCACTCGTGTCCTTACTTATATTATGTTGTTATTATTAACAATATCTCTTGAAATATAATTAATAGAAGTATTTATGTTCGTATATTTTATTTTTACCATTAAAAATTAATGATCATTAATCGATGTATTTTGATTATTATTTTTGTAATTATAAAGAAATATACTGTGGGAAACTTAGATAATATCAATATTTAACAATATAAAGGTTATCAACTGTATTTGGCAGAGGTTACTAATAACATAAACAAGAAAAATAAAAAAGACAGTACAAAGCTAGTACGTTTGCACTAAGAGTCAGATTTTCAATTTGTAATAAGAATACCTTTGAAGTAGACTGAAGCGAGTATTTCATTCGGTAATTAATGACTTTTAAACTTTAATACACAAAGATTTTTCACAAATTTTCATAATTGTGAAATAAAATACTCTATATTACAATTATAAAAGGATTTTTGTGTATTGTTTTCTTTTATATAAAAATATTTTTCAACAGACATGTGTACATAAGTATAACTTTATACTAAAACCTAAAATTCAGACCTAAGTTAGTAAATAAATATCTAAGGAAAATGTAAAAGATTCGACAAAGCTGGCCTTTTAAAACAAAAATAATAAGCGTACTGGACGTTCAAGGCTGTGCCTGTCGTTTTAGTTTTAATAATCAAAATGGAATTTTCCAAGTACGCCGACTGTTATTTGGACGAAAGTTAGTATAGAGTTAAAAATACTCGCAAGAAGTTTCTTGGAATAGAAAAACAAACAATGTTTAACGGGTAAAGCTTGCGTTCTGCCTTCGTTAGTCGTACTCGTAGTATAAGATTGCATGTATTTATTATTTACATAAAGTGAGATCTACTAAGGACTCAGTTTATGTTATATGAATTAAATAATTAAAATTTTTGTGTTTTCCACATATTTTTAATTTAATGCCAAATATTAACAAATAATAAAATTGCCCCAGCTAATGATAAACCGAAATAGTATAACAGAATCTTTGGTATGTCATAATAAAAAACAAAATTAAACGATAAAAATCAGAAAAAAACAATACTATACCAAAACATTTCCTAACAAGTGGGCAATTCATCAAGTACTTCCACGGCGTGTGTGGGGGTTGCTTTTTTTTCTTGCAGCTCCTATGCGAGGGGTGATGGCACCGCTCAGGAGCCTTGCCGTGCTTCGTAAACATTCCGAGCAAACCCTAACACTTCCATAGACTTTTACTGTTACATCACTGACACTGGCAACACTACGTAACACTACACTATACGTTAAAACCACAACCACTAAACACAGAGTGATACCACTAAAAGGTCATCTGTAGCCACCACCCTTCCAGCCAAACACTACACGGGTGCAGCGTGCATTAACTGCAAAGAAAAGAAAACAAAAAATATAGTAACCCCTCCCCAAATAAGAAAAATAAAAGGGAAATTTGACAAGGAATTAAGTAGGACAGACACGCATTGAATAGTTCTCACTAAGTGCTCCCTAATATGAGCTTCCGCCGTCGCTCGTCTCTAAAGAATGAAATAAAAAATACAACGGCGACTTTTTTTATGCGCCGTTATGAAAAGTAAGTCAATGTTTTACTAAAGTAGGTGCTGATGTCTGACATCAATTCGTTTCGTCGAAGCATGATCTTTTAGCTCTATAATCTTAAACACACTTGTTAATAAATAAAAATCGACGTTGGCATTTCTAGGAGATCTGATCTGGTCTGTGTCAGTGGTGATTTAGTGGAAAATTCTTTTGTACTCGTTTAAATTTTATATGAACTAGATATTATTAATTATTAATGTTTCTAAGAGCTAAGGGGGACACATGTGAAATCAATTTAAGTTGTTTTGTTCTTAGATCATCTATAGTCGTTAATTGTTAATAATATTTTAAGCTTCTATAACTAAAATAATTTCATCAACACTTCCACAATTATAGTATACGAAAGCTATGCCAGAAATACAATTGGGAAAACATGTACTTTACATTGAGTTGTTTGCATGCGGTCACAGACCGGTGGAAGGTCAAGGCGCTTACGCTCAGCCATCAAGATATTACCCATGCTCAGACGAGGACTTCATTGTTCCGTAAGCTTCAGTAAAAGTAAAATGAACACCTTTTATAAATAGCGACGAGAGAACAGTTAACAAATGCAAAATTATTTAATATGTTTTAGGAATTAATTATTGTGGACTTCCTAGCAATCTACTAAAATTCGATATTTAATATTATAAAAAATATTGAAACATAAACTTTCTTAATATTTTGATAAAGTACAAAAATAATTTCATTAAGTTTTGCGAAAAGGCCCAAATGTTATGAGAAATCTGTCATAATATGTGACAATTTTTACTTATAATTTAAGTGTTTTTTTCTGTATTTTCCTAATACATGGTATATTTTCAGCCCTAAAATATATAAACACATCAATCTTTCTCAGAAAAGTAATATCGATTTCGCTTCTTATAGCACCATGTGTACATACATATACAAACATATGTTTAGACAGTTATATAAGAGCTCGTCCGAACTGGAAGTTTCGCGTTAGACCAAATACGGTGCCTGTTCGAGTGTACGACCCTTTGTAGTTTTTACAACGAGACACGAGAACCGGATTCACAATGCAATGTAATAACGACAACGTCTTATATTACACTTCGTTTGGCTTAAAAAGTCAGCTTCCCGCTGTATCCCGCAAACAGCAGGGTAGGCAGAGAAAAACTAGAGCTAAGGCACTCCGTTACTCACTTTCCGCCGATTTTTTCGAGGCATTGCATGTTGAGTGGCGGAACGCTAGGCTTTTGTCTTGGTGCCAGAGCGTAATAAATAAAATATAAAAAAAATCTTTCTCTCGAATGGGGATGGAACCCACAACCTTCGCGTTACAGTTACACCTTTGTGCCGCTGCCACGACGCCCTCCAGTTTTATAAATTTAAAATATTACAATTCTATAAAAAAAAAAGTAATATGAAAGTTTAATTCTATTATTGTTTAACAGGGACACGAGCCCCCAGACAACAATAACTTCGTGGAGACGTACCAGATGTGGCTTTGATATCTAAGCTCGTCGCTTGTATAAAAATGACCATTAGGGGTATAGGGGTAGAGTTAGGGGGTGTCAGAGTAGGGTTAGGGGGTAGGTGTTCATTCATCTGTAATATGACGTCATGCCGCAGGGTCGTGCCCTCTCAGTTGGCGACAGAAAATAGATGCTGTGAAACACTTTGTATACGATACAGGATTTACCTATGACAATGTTTGTTTGTATAAAAGCAAGAAATTGCTGTGCATATTGCATTTCTTTATTTATTTATTAAATTTATATTTTCATTTCTTCTCTGGTATTAAAACAAAGCGCGGCGTTTAGTTCCAGGCAATGCCTCCAGAATTCGGAGGAAAATGGGGAACGGAGTGTTTTAACTAGGATCCCTCTGCTTACCCTGCTGTGTGCGGGATTCAGCGTGAATGGGACTTATTTTATTTACTTTTATAAAACATTTAATTTCTTTCCTTTCATCCTTACTAAAACATCCACCTCCCTATTCATTAACTCTGGATTTTACAGATAAGATAAGACACTTACAGAAAACATATCACATACAATACAACCAATAACTAGTTGACAGCAATAAAGTAACAGAGTGTTTGAACACAATGTTTCAGTGAGGACATATCGATTGAATTAATAAGAAGTGGGCGCGCGGGTGGTCCGCGTGTGGATTGTAGGCGCGATTACAAACGACCAAGTTATCGATATAAGAAACTTTTTATGGCCCATTTATGTTATAAGAACAATAGATGGATTTTTGTTATGCTTTATGACATATATTTTACTATTGTATGGGATTGGGTCGTACACGTTCCAGTCGTTAAGAGGTGGTGAAGTAATTGGGTGCTCTTTAGATCGTACTGGAATTTTCTGATATAAAATATCCATGGGAAATCTATGGAAATTGTAGATAAATGCTTAATATGTTTTATAGGTTTTATAGGCAAATAGGTTTTATACTGTTTAAAGTTATTTGATGAATCTTTAAAGTATATATGGTGCAAATCATCTTTTATTTGATAGGTTTTGGCATTTATTTCAATGCTGTATTGTAAACATTTTTTATTTGTATTAAGTAATTTTATGTAGATTATTAGTTTAAGTTCTTTTTCGTTCTTTTTTCTGCGTTCTACTCTTCTATTCTTTCAATAGCAGCTTTTCATAGCAAGTGTACAGAAGAACGTGGCCAACCAAGACATTTTAGTTTATTTCAAACAATTACAAATATAACAATTATTTATTTTAATTATTCTCATAAATAGTAAAGTTCTCTATGCCTCATTAGGTTTTTCATTACATCGTATTACAGACGTTCGGCATTAGCATAATCTGCTGCGTACAAGGAAAGGAAGGAAGGCCTTGAGCGTTTAATATTTATTTAAAAAAACATATGTATTTACAATATATATATGCCGATTTTTTTTTTATTTTATTGAGTTTTATAAGTAAAATTCAATAATATAAAAAACAATGTATTGTGAAAATATCTTTAATTTAAAATTTGTGTTAGTAAGACAAAATTTGGCGCTGAGGTTCTCTATTACAGTTCTTAACTCTTCTAAACTCTCAACTCTTTAGATTTCTCAAAAATTGGGTGGAAAATGGGGAACGGAGTGTCCCAACACGAGGTCCCTCTACCTTCCCTGTAATATGCAGGATACATTACATATGCGTTTAAAAGAGATATATGTGCATTTGTTATATTCCCTTTACAATTTGACTCGTGACCGGCTGTCGTCCTCTCAGGTAAGCTAAACAACTTACGTACTTACTGAAAGTTGAAACCGTTTCGTGAGCATCGCTGGGTTCAAGGTAGTTCTTTGGACACGACTAGAATACTGTTACTACAATAACAATTTGTATTGTTAAGATACAAATTGACTATGAAATATTTAAATATTATTATAGATTTTTATGGATATATTTCCTGGATGATTATTTTACAAAATTTTATTAGATTATTTAATAAAATATCTTATTTCTAATCTTAACGCTATAAAAATTGGATTTCATTGCTCAAAAAAAAATAAAATATCACAATTTATCGTAATTACGATCAAACAGGTTCCCTAAAGGTGATTAACTAAATATTGCTTATATTATGCAAAAATATAAAATAAAGACTTCTGAAATGCTCAAAGAGACATAGCTGTGAGTTGTGATAACAAATGATTAGGTACACACGATGGAGGCTTGCCACGATAACGCGAGGTCAAACATCCAATAAAATTGTACACCGCACAATAACCCTAGTGTATTCATTAATATGATTTACCTAATAAAGGAGAGAAGAGAACTCTCTTTATAATCTCTCTCTCTTTAAAAAAACATATAATGAACCAAGAATATTCTCGACAAATTACCGTTTTGTATAACGGTGAAAAATAATTGGTGAAATAAAAGCGCAAATTCCACCCAATACGGTTTCCTTAAGAAAAATTGAATTAAAAAATATAGCTAACTCAAGTAACAATATAATTGCTATTCCAGACGCCACTGCTTCCAACGCAGTGGGGTTGTTCACCTTTAAGAATTAATAGTGTTTTGCTAATGCCTTTGTTTTTATATACTTCAAACTACTATAACATAATCAATAGAAAAAGTTAATTATACTGACAAAAAAGAAATATTAAGACATAAAAACACAAAAATAATATCAAAATTTTAACTTTAAGGTAAAAAAAATCAAAAAATATTCAAATATGTTTAAATTGATAAAATCCTCTAAATTTTTTTTTCGCAACCAGTACACCACGTGCTTACAACTCAACCAATGTAGTAGTGTGCGTAATGTATACTTGTAGTTGTAATTGCGTATCTCCTCCGTCCTCCGGCGGAGGGCGGGGCGGCGCACGCGAACTGATAATAATTATTAGTCTAGGGCAATTAAGAGGCGCCACAGAGCCAGATACGCCTGCCTGATGATGAGATAGCGGACTACGGGGGCAGGACGTGGAGAACGCGAGGAGATCCGGGTTGTTACATTTTGTAATTGTAAACAAATATGGTGGTTTGTTTCTAATATTTTTTCTATCTAAATTTTATTGATATATTGCATTTCTATTCGTTTTTGTTATCCAGAGTAAAAAAGTAACACATGTTGTTAATTATTATGTATTTGTATCCCACAGATAGCACGTTAGTCTACCTAACTTCAAACTTAGTGTTAAAACACATCGTTCCCCATTTTATCGCCGAATTCTATAGGCATTACACGTAGAGTGGCAAAATTAAACGCCGCCTTGCTTCGGTATCATAGCGAGAAAAGGAAAATAGGAAATTCATTTCTTTGAATGGAAATAGATCCTACAGCTTGTCGTGGTTCACGAGTGGCATCAACAAGATCAAAAGATTAAATAACTCAAAATTTAAAAACAACACTATTCTTTTCCAACAATCGAGTAAGCCTTAGAGTTGTGATGTAAGTTTGTTCTTACATAAAATCAACTCTAAAGATCTCCGATCTTTGATAAGCAATTTTGCAATTGAATAAGCGATCGGCTAGAACAATCGCATGCTTGTGTTACACTATATGTATGTACTTCCACTTGTATGTGTATTTGAATACGTTGAGTGGAATACTACTTAGTTGAGAATAGTTTAAACAAATATATAGACTTTTATTTTTAACGTAAATTTTGTATAGATTTGTAGAGTTAATTCTTTTTTTTTCAGAGCGAAGAAATGGAAATGTAAACGTAAATAAAAATTTCACTTCCTCGAGTGGAAATCGAATCTACAACCGTCGTGTTACAGTCACACCCTTTTTTAGCTTTACGCTGTATTCCGCGTATGGTAGGGTAGGTCTAGGGAACCTAGTGTTGAGATATGAGACATGTGTCTCGCGCCGGTTGTGTGTTTCTACTTAGTTAAGAATAATTGATAGACGTATACATAAATTTTAAACGCCGTTTTAACATCAAAATTTAGGTATGGGCTTGTATAGTTAATTCTTTTTTTCAGTCAACCCGTATCCTACGTATAGCAGCGAAGGTAGGAAATCTAGTGTTAATACACTCCGTTCTCCACGTATAGTTATAGAAAGTACAATCTTATTCACTAACTACTGACATCTGAAGACCAATATCATCACGATGTGACATTCCGTGTTATTGAGAAAATATGTACTATACATACATATATATACATACATTAATAAATAACAAGGGAAAGTTTACAAACGCCAACATAAACATCTATGTTGATTAGATAAAATGTACTACGACGTTCATTAGCATTGAGTGTGACGTGCCTTTTATATGATTATTTGAGAAAATCTTTTGCAATTTATAAAAAAACTGACTCAGCTAATTCCGTATTAAATTTAACTATATCAGCTGCAGAGAAGACAGAGGGAACCTATTTTTAAGACACCCGGTTCCCCATTTTCTGTCGAATTCTGCAAGCATACGTGTGTTGAGTGGCGGAACTCAACGAAACTCTTAAATGGAATGAAAATATGATATATTTCATTTCCTCCAGTGGGAATTGAACCCACAATTTGTTGCGTTTAGTTAGTCACACTTTGCCGCTGCGCCACGACTGGCCTTAAATTTTACAAAAAAAAACGTATAAGTATATTTTTATTTTTAAAGGTTTTCTACTTTGCCAATAGATATAAAAAATGAAACTTCGGGAGTAGCGTCGGAGTGAATATTTAACAATCCTTTCGAGGAAGACAAGCCCACTTATAAACTATTCCCAAATTATTCTTTAAACAGGCTGTCATGGCGCAGGGTGCAAGGGTGTGATTGTAACGCGACGGTTGTGGGTTCGATCCCCACTCGAGGAAGTGAAATATTTATTAACGTTTATATTTCCATTTCTTCGCTCTGGTGTCAGGGCAAAGCGCGGCGTTGAGTTCTGCCACTCAAGAAGCAATGCGTCCAGAATTCGGCAGAAAGTGGGGAACGAAGTGTTTTAACACTAGGTTCCCCTCTGCCTACTCTGCTGTGTGCGCGATACAGCGTGAAGCTGATTCTTTAAACAAAATGGAATTTTCACAAAAAAATATATTATATTTCTATTGTTTTTCCTAAGTGCTTAATAAAATTCGACTTCGCTCAAAATATTCAATTCAAATACTGACTGCAAAACAATAGTTCAGAAAAGCTGACGCAACTGTGATGCTTTGTACGCTGTGTTTATTTTGGCGAAGAAATTGGTATTTAAATTAGCATTACGTCAGAAAGAGGGTCATCAAAAATCGCTTAGGGATTATCAAACAATAATCAACCAAACGGTTTTCTTTACATGTGGGATATCTGTTTACATAGATAAGATATGCAGCTTCAAGCTGATCTCAAGATCGATCTCAGACTTGAGATGGGAGCGATTTATATCATCATTAATAAATAATTTACCCGAGTGGGGGTCGAATCCACAACCTTCAAACGCTTGTTCCACTGCCCGCGACGGCCTCTCAAACAAAATTCAGATATTAAATATTCGGTTTTCTTTACATGTGGGATATCTGTTTACATAGATAAGATATGCAGCTTCAAGCTGATCTCAAGATCGATCTCAGACTTGAGATGGGAGCGCTTTATAAATACGGGCCAAAATATAGTTAGTTAAAACACAAAACCAATATCCAATTAATTTGAGAAACAAGAATATTTAACTGGAGAGTGCTCGTGTTGGCATAAAATAAATATTCATAGATGTTATTAGTGAGGTCGTGTGCTTGTCATTGAATCATTTTTTTTATGAAAAATTTATTAAACACTTCTTGTATCCGTTTTTAAATAAATAAATCGCTCTTAGTGTAGTTTAGTTTAGTTTTGGCGGAGGGCGGAGAACGGGTGTTTCGAAACTAATTTCTCTCTGCCTACCCGATAAACGAGATAAAACATGAAGCTCATAAAAACGTATTTTTATATTTCACTTATATAGTAATTGCTCGATTATATTTAATATTTGCTTTAATATATATTATACTAATATATACACTCAAAATTTAATTAAGACTAGACAATACAATGTATAACAAATGGAAATTAATATTCGGCTCGATCTTTCGGCGTCGTAATTAGGTAACGAAGCAAATAGGTCGCACTTTCATTGTTTATCATATCTATATATGTAATGGGGAACGGAGTGACTTATCACTAAGTTTTCTATGGCTACCATGTTCTATGCGTTACACAGCGTGAAGCTGATTTTAATATAAATAAATTCTATGAATGAAAACAGCATCTCAAGATCGATCTCAGACTTGAGAGCGGTTCATAAATCCGTATAATGCGGTAGGCAATTACATCATCACCATCGAAAACTTTCCCATACAAATAATTTGTTTTGAAAACCCTTTACCCATGGGACAAATGCCAACATCAATACACGCCTGTCGATTATTCTCGTCTTAGAGTGGATTAAAGTTATTTATCAGAAATACTAACCTATTCATCTATGTTAGATAGAAGATTAATGTATAAGCTATGACTTCTAAGGTTATATTTAAATCGTTTAAATATAATATTGTATTTATGTTAGCAGGAAATTACGACGTTAAAGCGAAGTAAGGAAAACTGTATATTATTTTGTATGGTGGTTGTGGATTCGATTCCTATATTAAAACAATCTGGTTTTACCGGTAGCCACTAAATACATAATATCTTTAAAGTAGGCGATCAAATTCTTTTATCTTTACGCTTTATTAGAGTATAGCATAGTAGACAGAAAAACCAAGAGTTAAAACACTCTGTTCCACGTTTAGGCAGTGTGGATAAATTAACTGAAATAAACTCGTGCATGAAGAAGAATCCTCAAGTAATAAATAATAAAACAATTTTCTTTTCTATTAGCTCAGGTAACTTTGGTCCATTCATTCATTGATTGATTCTATATTTGATGAATGACATATAACAAAGAAACTGATGAGATAGGAATTTGCCGCCATCATTAGGCTATATTCATATGAAAATATATAGTATGATTTAAATCCGTTATATATTAAGATCTGGAAAACATATACTTATATGTGTGATTAATATAAGAAGTTGATAACTATGGATAAAGCGAACGTTAAAATAAAGGAAATATGAGAATCGTTTAGCCATTAACAGAAAAACTAGATATATCCTAATTTAAAATAAAATATGTACATAATAAAAAATGTTTCGAGCGTGAGAAAATCCAAAACTACAAAAATGATGCTTGACCATTTGATTCCTTAAGTTAGTAGAACCAGATTAAATCAGAAATTAAGAAGCAAATAATATTTTTTATATACTAGATATTTATTTTATAGCATTAAAACTAGAAATCCTTTTCCAGATAGTTATATCGTTATCTTGTTTGGTATTATAAATTCCAAAGGTCGCCAGGTCAACCATATAAGATGAGGAAATAACAAACACTACATGCCTATAAAATGTTGTATATAATATACATTAGGTACGAGTGATTCTTGATTCGATTAGTGACTTGTCACTTATCATCTATGCTTACAAATGTGAAGAAATAGACAAGCAGGGACACAAGTATCCGACTGTAAGAGCGAAAGGTTATGGGTTCGATCCACTCGGGAAAAAGAAATACTTAATATTTTCATTTCTCCGCTTTGGTAACCAGGCGTTCAGATCTTCCACTGGACATTCAATGCCTTAGAAAAAATCGGTGGAAAGTGGAGAAAAGTGGGAAATAGGAGCTACGATGTATATAGTCTTGTTAGAGGGAAAAATAACTCAAAATGCCAAACTCAATAACAACAAACATAAAATATTTTTAACGATATTATTTGTACAAAAAAAATAAACGATTTTATAAAAGCATTTTTTTCATACATTCATATTTTTATTAGCATACGTACATTACATATATTGTTATGGTCATTGTGTTTAATTATTTGTAATAAATAACATTATAGAGATATAATATATATCTTTTATATATTACGTAGGTAATAAAATATATGATAATTCATTCATTCAAAGCTGTGTTTTGAACA
Source organism: Heliconius melpomene melpomene (assembly GCA_000313835.2). Classification (NCBI taxonomy): domain Eukaryota; kingdom Metazoa; phylum Arthropoda; class Insecta; order Lepidoptera; family Nymphalidae; genus Heliconius; species Heliconius melpomene. Next base: position 37,598 of record HE671838.1, read on the forward strand.
GATTGACCCTACAGATATAACATATTACAGTATTAGACTTTTTAAATCATATTTATTTAGTTAATTCTATTGTTATTAAATAACCCAATTGTAATAAAACAAGTATTTTAACAAAAATATTAAATAGATATGTAATCTTGTCATCGACCTACGAATGACCCTACTAGGACGTACAAGTAATAAAAATAAATTATTCTTATATTTTATACGTTTTTCCACAAAAAAGTGAAGTATTTAGTTATTTTAATGAACAAAAATATAAATAATTAATACAAAATTATACATAATTATTACTTGTTTCTACATACATTAGAATAAATTAAATAATGCAGTTATAGGAGTCCATAAATTTTATTGATAAAAATGTTGATAGTCCACTAATAATTGTTGCTTTTACTTTAATTTAATAAATTAAGTTAAGTATTTATTGCAGCAATAGAAATGCCAATGTCCTTCCTGTCGAGCTTTCTCCGTATCAAAATTAATTAAAGATATGTTTTATTTTACGTAGGAGGATAGGCAGAGGGAACCAAAAGTTAACAGTTTGTTCCCACTTATCTAATTCGAGTTCCTTATGTTTGAACGGAATTTAACACTGCGCTGTGCCTCGACACAGAAGCGAAGAAATGAAAATATTAAATATTTAATTTGCTCGAGTGGGCATCGAATCCACATCCACATCAGAATGATTTTTTTGTTATTATAACAATAGAATGTTAAATAATAGGTATCTTTTGTTTGTAGGTAAACTAGTTATCACTCGGTATTTAAAACGGGCATCACGATACACGTGTTAAATATAACGTGACCATTCTTTGTTCAGTTCAAAACGGGACATTAATTTATTAATCTTATAATATGCAATTTTAATTAATTATTAACTACAGTATTAAATATGTTTATTTTCGTTTTTCGGTATAGCTCTTGGCTTTTTAATATGGGAAACATGATTCGATGGACCAAATTTACTTGCGATTTCAAAAAATGGGACATATCTGCGTCCCGGGACAAGCGAAAAATGTATCGTCTGCTCACGTTAGTTAAATAGCACTTTACCTCTATATTAATTTAATTATTAATATTATATTTCACTTGGTAAACGAACATGTAATAAAATTATATACGCAAGATATAATATAACAAACGTATAATAGAACATGAGAACTGAGAACGTCGCTCGTTTGTACACTACACATACCACTACAACTACAAGTACATACATACGTCACTGTAGTTATAGTATAAACGCACGTAACATAAGCGTTCTCTCGCTCATATGCTTTATATTCAATTCATCGACAAAAACGAAACACTAATACTTCGAAAGAAACTTTGAAATATGCGACGTTTCGACGCGTAATCAACAGGTGAGAGAGAAGTGAGTTGAAATATTTATACTTATTTATGTAGCTAGTATCGTAAATCGAGTTGGGTGATACTTACATATAGTTAATATGTCACGGCAACGGCACGACACGGTAATAACAACACAAGACAAAAGTTAACAAAAACACTAGAGATGTAGTGCACCGCACTGCGGCCGTTAACCCGGCTGGTTGCGTTTCGAAAACTTCGCTGCGAAGCGTTTGGTGAATATTCAAAAATAGACCCGACTAAATGGCGAAATTTGCACGATATTGTATTTAAACGAGCGTTCACTATCGCGGAATACGTAGGAAATTGACGTAGATGTTATATATATTGTGTTTTAATGTAATTATAGTCGAAAAGTTTCCAGTATACAAAGTTGTGACCGCGCGATAGGGCTCTACGCGCGCGCGGCAACCCTACGGCGTGCGGGACTAGACTGGCGCTCGGCGCTCCGGCCGCGCCTCGCGGAGCGCCCACACTCTCGCACACACGCGCACCGCTCAACTGATAAACAGCTTAAAAACAACGATGCTACCACAATATAAACATATCCCGCTTTCCTGTCGCGGTGCCCTCAAACGGAGAGATATCTCTTATCGAAATTATATTGTCCATTTTAATGACTAAATTCTTCTTTTTTTAGTTAGAAGAAAAGCTAGATTACTTATGAAATTTTCAATTAATAGATAAATATATAATACCTACTAACATTATTATAAACGATTTAAGTGTTTATTAGTAAACAAATGAACGTTCAATGTGAGTACAGTAGAGTGAACTGAGTCATGCAAATGTATATGTAATTAATAAGATCTAGGTGTATTTTTTATAAATATTTTTTTTATCAGAGGTAATTTATCAGAGTTCAATGTTATATATATGAAAAGAAAAAACACAAATTTAAAGTTGTTTTTTTTGATAAATTATCAGTTAAAATTCTTATTTAATTTGGCTGTAATATCATGTACCTACCTACTCCAAAATGGTCGATAAAATTATAATAGGATTTACACACTGAGATATTTAAATACTTTTTTAGCTTTTTTTGTAGCTATACTTACTTTATTTCTTATAAAATAGGGTAAAGTTAAATATAATAAATGTATCAACAAGCGTTATAACAAAAATAAAACGTACTCACATGCCTGATATCCTTCTAATTTTCTCACTGCATGGAAATTACCTGAAATGAAAAATACTATCGGAAAATTTATATCTTAAATCTAAAAAGTAAAATAAAGCGAAGAAATAAAAATAAACAAAATATTTTAAAAAATATAAAACATTGTTTTTAAAGAAAAAAAAATACACTTATTACAACATAATTAAAACAAGAACATAGATAGCAAAAAAAAACATAAAAGTTATATACCTACATATATTATCTATATGTAGTTTACAAATCAATTTTTCCTTTACGGGTTTTTTATAGTTTACCATTTTGCCTTCACAATGTAGAAAGAAATTGAAGTCACGAATGTATTTACATTTCTTTTAATACTGTAATAAAATTACTAAAATATTGAAATAAAAAATTACAATTATATTTATAATCGCTAATTCCTTATCTGTAGTCATGAGTTTTGACATTTTAATATAGAGGATGCCAATTTTTATATTTACTAATTCCCCTAAATGTTTTAGTTTTTGTGTTACAAGCTGTAATTTTCAATTGATTTTTTTCAAAATGTTCTATCAACCCTTAAAGAAAAATTGGTATTATTATTTTAAAATATTCTCATTCTTTTTTTGTTGGTACCAAATAAAAATTATATTTTTTAGCTTCGTTACGTATCCCGCACATAGCGGGGTAACCAGAGGGACCCTGGGAACGAAATTCGGTTAAGACTAGGCACATACTAAAAGTATAGATATTATTACATTATTATTGCATCTATTATTTGTAGTACGTGTTCTTAATTAAATCTGAAGGTTAACACGTTAAATATTTTTTTCGAGCATTTGATTACCCATAGTTTTATATTATGGTACTTTTAATAGTACTCTAAATATAGTAATAGTAATAGTACTCCGCGCCTCTTTGGAAACCGTCTAAGAGGCGAGGGTTCAAATCCAGCTACGTTCAAATTTTTATACGTTTTCTTAATAAATATTTTTCTTTCCTAAGTGTGGAATAACACTTAAAAAATATTTTTAAAAATATTATATTATGTTATTTAGATGTTTTTTTGAATCAATTTCTAGGAATTAGTAAAATATCAGAGCTTACTATATGGAGTAAAAATTGATGGAAATGATGGTATTATAATGGAGTTTGTGTATCTATCTAACAATCATCCTGTATAATAATGTTACATTAAGTGAACTCAAATAGCGCTGTATTATTTATTTTTTATATAGCGTTAGAATGTTAAATATTAATGCAATTCATATACGCTCGTATTAAGTACGCGCCATTAAAGTTTACACCGTTCTCTTATATTATTGTATTTAAATGTTTCTAGAGAATAATTATGAATATATATGAATTAATTTTATTATTATTATTTTTTATGAATATTACGTAACTGAGTTGCGTAATTGTATTTATTGTTGTGTTTGTGTTAATTACATAAGAGTAACATGGCAGGACTATTGCTTAAAAACGTTTGTTATTTGTGTAATGCTTCTACTATAGAACTTGTAGTGTTTGTTTTAAGTACTTCGACGTTGAGTGGCGGAACTCAACGCTGTTCAAGAGATGATATGAAAATATTTAATATTTAATTTCCTCGAGTGGGGATCGAACTCATAACCTGACGCCTTTAGATTAATACGCTTGTACCTGGCCTTTTATAATATAATTGGCAATTAAAATATAAATATTTGTTACAAGACTCCTTTTAGTAGGTACCTATTGTACGATATCATAGTTAAAATTAAAGAACACAAAGAAAAACTTCATATAATAAATATTCATTATAATGTTTATAAAACGTAAACATAAAACACTTTTCAACAAAATAAATACTTGAAAATATTTATTCTATTTGTTTTTGTTGTTAAAAATTTGGCTGTATGTAAAAAACAATAAAGAATAGAAGAAAACCTACGAAAGATAGAACTACATATAAATTACATTATATTGTTATATTAGTATCACTATAATATATCTTAAAAAAAAATTACACGACAAAACAAAAAGCTATAAAAGTAAATAGTTTACAGCCAATCGATTAAAAGTCTGAGAGGAGGCTTAGGAGAAATGCTGAGATAGTTAGGTTTTTATCCGTAAAAGTTTTCCACGATCCCTATAAAGTTTTTGTTTCTATTAGTTTTGTGTAAAGCGATACGAGGCCGAACACCTTGATTGCCTCTTTTCCCACTATGTTACCCTTTTTCCTATAAAGAATTAAGTGAATTGGTTAAGAAATCGATATTAAATAGGACCTACATGAAGCGTTGGAGCACAATTATTGATCGTAAGTTAAAAAATAAAATCAGGTTCATGCTGTATCAGGTACACAACAGGATAAGCATTGGTAACGTAGTGTTAAAACACTCCGTTCCCAATTTTTCGCCGAATTCTGGATTCAATGTGTGTTGATTCGAGTGCGGATCGAACCCACATCCAGTCGCATTTGTGCCCCTTGCTACGACTGGCCTCTGGACTCTTGGTTTTAAATTTATATTACAAAATTTAAATTTTGAAGTAAAATATTATCATTAGGCTCTCAATTTCAGAACTTCACGCGAACAGGTCATTAACATAAGCCCTTTAGGAACGCAGCTTATCTTTTTGCATGAATTATTGTATGTTTTGTTTAGTAATATAACTCTGGGAATATGTTTCTCATATTAAAAACTTATATATTAAAACATATATATCATAGTGAAATAACTAGAAGCCAATCTTGGCGCAAGGGCATATGCCCGTGACTGTAAAAGCGGTAGGTTGTGAGTTCGATTATCCCACTCAAGGGAACAGAATATCTGAACACTAGGTACCCAGGTTCAATCTGCCTTACCCACTACGTGTGGAATACAGCGTAAAAATAAAATAATAAAAAGTTAATTAATAAAAATTAAAGTATCTGATTCTTTCAGTTTATTTCTATAATAGAAAAAAATATATAAACTTGTATATACATAAAATCTTTAAAAAAATTATATAAACGTAAAATCTAGATATAATATAAATAGAAAAAGAATTGGGTCAGATTTACTTTTTGCTCACTTTACTGGACTAAGGTCCAGCCAAAAAGTCACATGAAACATATACGGAATTTGTTGGCAATGATCAAATAGTTTATCATTGCAGTCGAATTGCATGCCAATGTTATTTTCTATAAAAAAAGTTGGACAACACAGAATTGCATTATATTTTAAAGATTTTTTTTTTCAGCATCACGCTGTATCTCGCACGTAGCAGGATAGACAGAAAGTAGCGTAGCCTAGTGCTGACATTCCACTCTCCACTTTCCGCCGAATTCTGGAGGTATTGCATGTTGAGTGGCGAAACTCAACGCCGCATTTTCCTCGATACCAGAGCGAAGTAATTAAAATATTAAATACTTCAATTTCTCGAACCCACTACCTGTCACGACTGACCTCAAGATTCTCATTTCGTAGCTATAATTACATCATTAAACTGTCAGTGCAAACTAAAGTGAAATAGCTACATAGTAGAACAAAAATTTAATAATAAATTTTCTTACTTTACTCTTGAGATATTACTTATATAAGACCTATATTTATTAAGTAATATTTCTTAGGGTTAATGTATTAGAGTTTTTAAGATAAATAACAACGAAGAATAGAGGAAGCTGTGATTTTTTCCTTCCTAATATTAAAAAGCAAGCAGTTAACTCTTTAACCTGTCTAACATCCGATGTTTCCATGCACCTGTACAAAAGAAAAAGAAGAATAAAACCTTTGTACCGAAGTATCATCCATGAACGTTTATAATCTATAATTCTATATAATATTTTTACTGAGCCTGTGGTAAGTTAGATTTAACTCTCTTGCATACCTAACATGTAAACTACGGACATATTCCTCTCAAAGACAGAAAGAAGATGTAGACTTCCAGAATCTCCAAAACTATATAATTCAACATTATTTACGATTAATAATAAAAATTCCAGAATTTTACAACAATTTAATTTTCCTTTGCTATAATAATTAAATAACTCATTTTGTTTTCTAACGTCACGTTTGACGGGAATTTAATATTAGCTAATTAGACGCATTTTGGGTGCCTTAGCCGTTAGCTGGCGAAGTGATTTAATAAGGGATGAAATAAATAAGGGCTGTCAAGATAGCTCAGCTTACACGGCTGGAGAGTTAGAAATAATATATCTCTTACAAAGTATCATCATTTGTTCTGACGTTAAGGAACGGTCGTAGCCGTATATAAATTATATCAGATATAAATTAAAATTAAATCAGCTTCACGCTGTATCCCGCACACAGCAGGTTAGGCAGAGGGACACTCCGTTCCGCACTTTCTGTCAAATTCGTTTCGTGTTGAGTGGCAGAACTCAACGACACCAGAGCGAAGATAAACATAAATAAATAGTTGACTTCCTCAAGTGGGGATCGAACCGACAACCGTCGCGTTACAGTCACTTGCGCCGCTGCGCCACGACGGTCTCTTATATTAGATATAAAATTAAATAATTGGAAGCCTTACTAAATAAGCTTCTGTTATACTAAGTCAATTAAGATGTACGATAAATAACGGATTTCGACAGCATACAGTAATCAATTTGTTTACTAAGAGAAATATTGAAGATTTTTGCTTCTACCTGCTATTAAGTACTATGCTAAGTTTATTTTAAGATATTCTTATTAGTATATATTAATACTTGGAAGATAATGTATTGTATAAATATAATGAATGTCAAGTAAAATTTTAAGTTATACAATCTTTATATATAAATAATAGAAAGAATTAAGAATTCGTAAAAATAATTTCCAATCTCATACGACTTTTATATTTGCATGAAACTTCAAATATGTATATTGATAAAAATAAAAAATTGAGCTCTTACCTTGACAGTGTACAACACGACATAAAATTACGCACTAAATTGAAACACTACACCTTTTTATTTAAATCTTAACTTCTATATAATTTTCTTCTTTAATTTTTTTAATTATCTTTTTAAATTAGATTATGAAAAACCGAAAGAAACATTATTAGTTCGTTACTTACTCATATTTATTTATCCGGCAGCTCTGCGTTGGTTGTCTTTAAAAGTCACTTTAAAACTACTTCTAAAAATTAAGGTAGTCCTTGGTGTTAAAATAAATTTCTACCCTCAGTCTTAAAGATATTTTTTAAAAGCGATGTTGTTAGCAGTTGAATTCATTATGAATTTATAATAAAAGAAATATTAATATGAGGACATTTGAATAAGTTGTGTTAAATAAAGCAAATTGTTATGATATTGGTATGAGTGAAGATAAAAAAACATAAATGGAATATTTTTGTTAATCTATATACATAAAATCAAAAGGTCACTCACTCATCACGAAATCTCAGAAACAGAAATCTCAAATTTTGCATAGGAGTCACTTATTTGCAATATTCGATTTGCAATATTCGATTGCTAAGGGGTTGCTTTTGGGCTCGAAAGTTTGTATAAAATTACGTTACTACAAATGCTAGGAGTCTCAAATTTTGCATAGACGTCACTAGGACGTAGTCATGGCGACAGAAATTAATAATAACATAGTTTACGCGGGTGAAACGGCGAGCGGGCCACTAGTATATACTCGTATATATATAATAACATCTATGGTTTTTAAAACATAATATAAATGTGGTATCAAAATTATTACAATGCTTATTCAACACAAAGCTGAGCAAAGATAATGAAAATATTATATTGTTAGCGTACTCGTGTAAAAGTGGGTAGATTTAGGTGAAGCAGTGGAATTGTGTCAAACGGGAACAGTTGCTTGTAGACGGAACCCCTGATTGGAAGGTATCTAGTGTGTAGTGTTGTTATTGAGTGATACATGACACTTATTATAATTACGTGAAACCTCTATCCGAGTACGTTGGAAACATATAGACGGTATGTGTTTTATCGTGTTTATTTTAAAAACGTTAACCGCTTCCAATTTCTAACAATATTTAATATCATGGACCAAACGTTTAGAAGTAAGCCAGAAACCAGGAAGTCTTCAATGCCAAACAGGTGAATCTTCGCAATAAATACTTAGTATAATGAAACGTAGGTTACACTGTTTCCAACATGTGTATCGGCTGAAATGAAACTTCAGCAGGACACAAATGAATTTCAGCAATATAGATATATAAATAAGAATTATTTTAGCTTAAATATTAATATAACATTTGAAACATGTTGAGCTTACGCCGGATGTGAAATTTTCCACGGAAGCTTCAGTATCGGCGGTTTTCGTTCATTCACAAAATGTATTTTTAGCTTTATTCGAGTGGAAGTCGTGGCATTGGCATATAGCACTGGGTGAGCGAACTCTGGCGTAATACAAACAAACAAGTGGTCGATAGCACTTTATCCTTATAACTTGAAGTTTATGCTTTATATAGGACTTTTCTTTAATTTACGAGAAATTGTAATATATATCGTTACTTTTTACAATACGATATCCTATCCTATATCTTATAAAACAAAGTCGCTTTTCGTGTCTGTCTGTTGTTTCTAACTCTTCTTCTTCTAAACCACCCAACGGATTTTGATGCGGTTTTCACCATTAGGTCGGGTATTTTTCATAGAAGGTTTATATATAGTTTATTATTTGTACATTCTTATGTAATTTAACATAAATACGATAAATGTGTATAAAGTCCTACCCGTTGAGACACTTTCGCGCATGCGCTGCTTTAATGGTAAGTACTACATGAAAAAAATGTACTGGAGTATTGTTCCTCTTAATAAGATCTACAAAAAAGTCCGCGAGAGCATATTCGTATCTTTTAAGAATAACGTGTAGTGATCATTTTTCTGTCTAAAAATAATAATTTCAATATATTTTTTATTGTAAGTCATATTTTTCCATAATTGTATTAATCCTTATCCTTTAAAGTACTTTATTAATTTTCTCCGTTAAACGAAGATAAAATTTGCTTTTTAAATTATTTCGAAATTGCGAATAGTTTTACAGAAAAACGCATTTAATTGTTGACACATCCCGCCGTTGACACATCAGCTGTATGTATAAAGGGGCTCAGAATAAAAGTATAATTTAGTACAAAGGTTTATTCGTTCGTCCACTGCTACGTCTCAGACTAGACTGTCATACAAATTAGAAACACTTCATAAGAAATCTTAGACGATTATAGTATAAGCGGGTAGTTAAATAATATGACTCACTGACAAGTATCGACAAGTATACAAAATAATGTCTATACAATTATATGTACTTTATATAAACTCTAACAGCTCGGCCTTCCTGAAGAAAGGCGAGTCCTCTCGCAGCAGCATTAACATTAAATAACTAAGCAACGTATACTACTTTTAGCAATCATTACTTTAATTTATCTGATTCATACATAATACAATAGTAACAATTAAATTTATTTTATTAATTAGTATCACACACATTTAATAATTGTTTACTATTTACTCCATGGTCAAAAACAAAAA
>HE671838.1:55724-67060 GCA_000313835.2 Heliconius melpomene melpomene
AAACATTCCGCACTCGCGCCATGCGTCGAGTACAGCGGTCTGGATAAGTCTGACACTCAGCGACCACTCAGTAGAACAACTATTTTGATTGCTCTGATGAATGGTGAAAGGGATTTAGTTTCGAAATAAAATAATAATCAGATTATTAAAGCGCTAAGCAAATGCATGCAAAATGACTGGAACATTGTTATGTAACTAAAATGTACGTGTGAAGGCAATTTAAAAAATATATATTTAGATTTTCCAGAGCGGGCTGACTAAAGATGGCGCTAAAACATCCAGTTTCTCGTGTTTTTGCAGCTTCACACTTTTTCCCGTTTATCACGGTGGACAGAAATACTCTCTGTACTTAGTGTCACGATATTCCATTCTCTTCTTTTTGCCCGGATAGGAGACATTTTCTGTTGAGTGGCGAAACTCAACGCCGCGTCTACTGTGCAACAATAGCCTCAATTCTTTACTTTCCACCACCTAGTTTGTCTAATCGGACACATCGTGTATACATGCAGGTATAATATGTAGATACAATTAAATCCACTAACATTATTTACAATTAGTCTTCGCAATAGAATAAATGACAACAGCTTTACGCTTTTTCCCATATCAGAGTTAGCAAGGGGAACCTAGTGTTTCGACACTCCGTTGCGTACGTTCAGCCAAATTTTCGAGACATTGCGTGTTGAGTAGCGGAACTCAATATTAGCGCGAAATCTTCTACCAGGGAATGGATGGATAAATAATGGATAAATAAAATATATTTATTCCCCCGAATGAGGATCAAAATTAAAATCGTCGCATTTAAAATCGGGCACTGGCCCCTACGGCCCCCCGGCCCCCTGGCCCCCTGGCCTGCGCCACGACGGCCTCAATCGAGTAAAAAAGATCAAACTCACTCAACTATGCACATAAGTAAAGATAGAGCCAAGTTAGTTTGAAGCAACACCATTAGATGAATTAAACTGCATTTAATTATTCCAAGTTAGATTACAGGCGCTCGTGCGAGCGTGTCGCGTGACGCCGCAGGAACCGCGCGCGTCGCATTTACGTCACGCCGCCTTAAAGTGCAGTCGCGCGAAACACGTCATAAACTGTCACGTCGTCGGTAGCCCATATTCACGTACCTTCCACCTATTTTCTTACGTTCCCATTTTGTTTTATTGAAGTGGAAGTTCTGATCCTATAGAAATAAGGACCATTTTAGCAGAATCAAACAAATCCCACCGTTGGCAGCCTGTCGTTTTATTAGCCTTTATTAACAAGGGCATAGAGGTCGTGTGTCGTGTGGACGTGACGCGACCGACCGACGAAACAATCTTTAACCGTACAAGTTATAGTGGAGACATTTCGAAATGACGCCTTGTAGCCAAAGTGCAAGCGTTGCGAGTTGAGCGTCGTAAAATACCAAACTCCGACAATGGTCCTTTAGCCGGCACGCTTAAGGGTCGTTTTCGTTTGCCTCTTTTGAGCCACAAACTGCAGTTTCGTAAAATAGTGGTCGTTAACTGCTGCAATTTGAGTCGAAGTCTTTTGTTGTAATCTTTTTGTATTCTCTAAATGGTAAGGGATCCTTTTTACTGGGACCTAGAAAGTCTTAATGCGACATTATATTACTATTTACTTTAGCACTTGAACAAATGAGTTTTATGTTATTCCACAAGTGCCACTGTTTTTGGAAACTGCAAGAAGACAATTGAAATGGAAATAATTTTAAATTTAAATAGTATTTAGGCAAATAAGACTTTTGCAAGCAATTGCACTTTTGAATCTTCTAATGTACTTAAAGCTATCACCAGCTCGGGGGCAGGCTGCGCAGGAACAGTGTAATAGACAGACTTTACTTATTAGTGTTATATTTACAGTAACTTTATTATTTTATAATGGCAAATTTAAAATAGACTGTACATTTTTATTGAAGTTCCGTAAAAGAAAAATGTTTTAAATTCCAGAAATCAATTGAAGCTGGATCGCAACGAGGTCAGGTCACCGGTCCTAAAATCCGAGCGCCGACTTGCCGGTTGTTGCGAATGTCACTAATAAATACTTTTATTTCAATTCAATTATTTAACTCCCCTGAGCGCGGGATGTGCCAATTTATTATTGACGTTTTTGTTGATATTTTCGGAATCCATTTTTTTAACGGAAGCGTAATAGTTGGCTAAGTAAAAATGAAATCTGTAAATTTCTATCCTTGGTTATTCTCGTAAATTTTCACGTTGGTTTATTGGTTATTATTATGATAAAATATTTATTTTGTCTTAAAGCGTTTGTTTACTAAACTCTTGTATCACTAGCTATCGCTTACAAAAACACAACTTATACACAAAGCACGGCGTTGAGTGCTCACATTAACTATTCTAGTAGAAGTCTAACCAAATGTACTTTAAGTATAACGGCTTCACAACTTTGTCAATCAAACTCATTGTACGTAATATTGTTTTGCGCTTTAGTTTTGAAGATGTCGAATAAGTTTGTCAAAATATGTATTTTAATATTAGTGCTAAGGGTAAATAGTAATAAAAGACGATGTCAGTTATAAATTAAATAACTAACTTAACCTACAGGATCGTTTTAGTGTTAAAAGTATACCAGTAGTAATAACTAAACGCGCGATAGTCGCCAAAAATTGTGATCGTTTTCTCCGTCTGGTTTTGAATACATCATTTAACATAAAATATCCCCAAATCACTTGAGTAATCGGGTGAAATATACTTGAAGATAATTAAAATAATGTCGCCATATTTTCATTAACCAATAATTTATTACTTAATTACCAAGTCAATTGCATGATTGTAACCAAACCTGACTAATATAACACAGCCAGAGCTGTGGATACACGGAACAATGGAGAGCGGCTGACTGTAAAAGTGATGCTAGCAGGTTCAATTCCGACTCAAGGAACGATTATATTGATAATCGAGTGGAAAGTGGGGAATAAATATTTCCTCTGCCTACTTTAAGATCCCACTAACCTACCTTTATTATGCAGAAACAAATAGGAAGCTGCTTCTTTTATATCAAACTATACATTATAATTCGTATATTTCTAATAAATTAGGGTTTGATTTTCGCTCCGGGGAATAAATTCCTTTCATTAACTCACTCCGATAATAAGACGAAGCGCGACGTTGCACGTTGAAAGACGAGCCTAAAGTCGCAAGAATATCATCACTATTTAGACAAATGTCAATAAAATACGATCAGTCGTGCTGTGAATAACTAGCAGGGAATAAGACGACGTGTGACGAGGATCGGGGCGGGATGAGGGATGGACGTGAAGGACGAGGGTGGCCGGTGTCTTGCCCTCCTGGAATTGATATGGATAGCACTTTGAATGGCATTTGGAGATAAATTAAACATACAAATACATATAAGTCAATATTAGGGTACATATTTGAACTTAATTAAACCTGTTCTAATTGGAAAAGAGTAATCTTAATTAAATATTCGATACTCTTGTCTAATGTCTGTAATCTTTATAATTTAACAACAAAGTAATTGTTTTTCTGTAAACGAAAACATAAAGTGTTGAAACATAAAGTAAGCTTTCATAAGATATAAATAGTACTAGACACATTATTTGAACTATTAAAACTGGTAATTTCTGATAAATTTAGTTATTTTTTTGTAAAACCAGCATAATTATATTTTCTAAACATGTTATGTAATTTCCACGCGCCCGCTACGCCACTACGCGCGGCGCTACGGCGCTACGAGCTACATCAGCTACGAGATACGTAAATATCATTAGACTGAGTGGATTTATTATAATTATATGCAAAACACTTCATAAACTCATCTCTGTAGACGCCGGAGTTATTCAAACGTGTTGTTGAAATTAATTAAAAAATAATCATATTTACAATACGTTACGTAATCTATTCCGTTTTGTAATCACCAATACTTATTTGAAAACATATTCTAGGAAATTAGTCTTACATAATGAATGTAACCTGTTATTAAACGACTTTTAATAATAATAATAATTGATCTTATATATTATGTTATATATATTCTATATACTAAAGACAATGTATCTAGTAAAAAAAGCAAAAGTTTATATTATTTCAAGTTTATATTAAGTAACAATTTACTGTTTCAGTACTAATTATCGTACTAAGGAAGCTTATAGACGTTTCATTTAAAATTCGACCCTTGGACTTATGTATTGTAGAAGTATAATTTGAAAGTACTGACCTTTGATGAGGTGCGCGGCGAGCACGAGCGCGGCGGTGAAGGCGTGCAGCCGCCACGCGCACGCGCACATGATGCACGCAGCACCTGCGCAAGCACCGACACTCGTTACTTTCTAACTAAATATTCATTATTCGTTTCGAATTGATCATTGAAAGAAAAATATATAATAGCTTCACGTTGCATCCCGCATGTAGTAGGCAGCCTGGTGTTAACACACTCCTGCTGCCTGTCCCGGCACTGGTGTGAGACAAAATCAAAGCGTGGCGTTGAGTTCCGCCACACAACTCGCCTCTAGAATTCGGTGGAAAGTGAGGAACGAAGTGCCGCTGTTAGGCCACCCTAGATTTTTACGAAAAATCGTTTTTTTTTATATACCAAATGGTCCCTTAGGACCTCAAAAATGATGTCCCAGAAGATAATGGCCGGAATAACCCTTTAGGTACTCGGTCTCTTAATTTTAGTACAAGGCCGTCTGGTCCGCAGCCAGCTTCTTTTGTAAGCGTTAGGGAGATGGTACTAGAGTAGGTATTCCCTGACTAGTCTAGAGGAGTGTAGACTTGTCGAACGTCAATGGTTGTCGGTGACAAAACAACAATGAAAGCTTTAATTCCACTGTGTGGGCGTTGGCCCCGAAATCCATTTAGAGTGACAAACAGCGCATAGAGCTTGCAGAAAGATCGCTGTCTGACCGGCGCATGCATCGCAGATTAAAGGTATTGTAAAATTATTCATGGTTTCCTACTACTCAAAACTTTAAACGCGTTTATCTCAATACTGTATTTTTCAAGTTAGCTGGACTCGTAACTCAAGCAATTTTCAAACGATTAACATGAAATTTCGAAAATATCTTGAAATATACATTCTCTATGGAAGTACGTAGAATCTTTTTTTATATTGCGTAGTTCATTTGTTATTAACAATTATCTGACAATTTTTTAGACAAGTTTTTCACTTTTCACTTTAGAAGGGCGCCATTTGGCCAAAAATCAATATATCGCAAAAATCCTACTTCTGTAGCAGTTACTATATATAATTGAAAAAATAATTTAACACTGGGTGACCTCTGCCTGCCGTGCTGTGTGCGGGATACAGCGTGAAGTTGATTTATTTATTTACTACTAAACATTTTAAGTTTCTTTATTACTAATCATTCAATTCATATTGAAAACGTAATCAAATCATACTAACTGTAAAAGAATATCTCAAAACACGTTCAATAGACACTAAAAGTATATTATGATGATCACAAAAATAGCCTCAATATTATGTTTTACAGGTACCCTTGACCGGACGTAGCGTGTACAGCGCGGGCGGGCGGCGCGCGGTGGTACCGGATATTGGTCTAACGCACGGCCCTGATTAGACCCCGGACCACTCTACGGAGAGACCCGCAGGTATCAATTATTTTCAGTTCTCTAATGGTTGTTCCAAAAAAACTACAAAACTATGATTAATGATCACTTGACATGACATGTTTATAACTCGCCGTAGCTTTTGTTTCGTGTTTGTGTATCAACGTATAATTATTAATTATTAAGGGCTTTATTATTTCTGACTGAGTCGGGTGGACGTCAAGGACTTTCATATTGGATTTAACTACCTAGATATAGATAGGCGTAGCCCGGTAGCACGGCGTCTGATTGTAACCGCTTCGATTGTAGGTTCGATTCCCTTTCGTAGGAATGGATATATTTAAATTATTTTCATGTTCACGCTCTGATAGACCAACCGGCGTTGACTTCTACCACTCACTATGCAGTATTTCGAGAATTGGTTAAAAAGTGGGGAACGAAGTGTCTTAACGTTAAAGGTGAGGCTTTTTCTTATAAAAAAGCTAAGTGGGCAAAATACATATTCCAACTCGAGAGTACCTACTAATAATATTTAATTATTTTTTTCTTCACCTTAATTTCCACCTCAAAACGTAAATTCAAAAGTGCGTTTCTGAACAATTTCATCATGTAGTATACATGTTTATAAATCTTTCCCCTTTATATCAACAGTTACATTCTCTATAACGTTTCAGGCAACCCCTGGGTGGTGTCGTGACGACTCCGCACAGACGACGCGACCGACCGGTACCGACAGCTGTAGCTAATCGCAATCGACTGGCAACATTTGTCACGATCACCGCGATTGATTCAATTCGTTTAAATTGTTTTTATTTCAAGGTTTCTCGTGGATAATGTCTTAACTTGCGTGATATTTTTACAAGAGAGGTTTTCTTTAATATCGAAATATAATAAAGTAATTAAATGTGTTTTTGGTATAATTTGAACACCATGGTTGTTGGTTCGATCCCCGTTCGAGGGATTCGTTCTAGTAGTCTTGAGGTCCGCCATACAACATGCATTGTGTGAATATTAAAAATGTCTTCATTATAAATTATTTCCGTCCGCACTAGTAGAGATAACCTAAATATCGTACAAGCACACTACGGAAAAAGATCAGTTACAATAAACATTTAGTATTCAATCCCGCATTGCCACATCAGACGAGGGGCTCGCACTCGGAACTTGGTCACTTCTATACAAGTTACGCGTAGTTGTTGCGAGCACACTCGCTGTTGCAAGCAACATATATTAAACATTAGTACAAGCGCGTAGGCAAGCGCGTTAACGCGACCGCGATGATGAGTTCGATTCTCACTCGGTCAGTACAAGTAGGTACAAGTTGCAGTGCGCAAATTGTTTGGAAAATCTAGTTTTTCCCATTTCCAATCAGTGACAGTCATAGAAGAGATTTATAAATATACAGTCTCGTCGACGAGTCATAGACAGAGGCCGCTCTGAGACAGAGCAAGATACTGAAAACATATCCAGAGGATAGATACACTATCATCCCAAGAGTAGGGGAACAACCTATAAGCAACAAACCTTGCCAATATCTGATACCAAATAGCCCACGAACCCAGACGTTGCTACCTCAGATCAGTTCCAATACAACCAACATAACGTTATCAGCAATCGCGACGGCGGGACGTGATAAGCGTGACGTACTAGTGTTTTGTCACGCTTATCGGATTAAACCACGGTGCCTGCCACTGTGCTTTATTCGGAAGGGGAGCTATTTTGGTGTTTCTTAATTTCAACATACATTACTATTATAAATAATAATATATATTAAATATTATATATATAATAAATAATAATTCCTATTCCTATATCTTATAAAACAAAGTCGCTTTTCGTGTCTGTCTGTTGTTTCTAACTCTTCTTCTTTTAAACCACCCAACGGATTTTGATGCCGTCTTCACCATTAAGTCGAGTGTTTTTCGTAGAAGGTTTATATATAGTTTATTATTTGTAAATTCTTATGTAAATTAACATAAATACGATAAATGTGTATAAAGTCCTACCCGTTGAGACACTTTCGCGCATGCGCTGCTTTCATGGTAAGTACTACATGAAAAAAATGTACTAGAGTATTGTTCCTCTTAATAAGATCTAAAAAAAAGTCCGCGATGGCATATTCGTATCTTTTAAGAATAACGTGTAGTGATCATTTTTCTGTCTAAAAATAATAATTTCAATATATTTTTTATTGTGAGGGATATTTTTCCATAATGGTATTAATCCTTATCTTTTAAAATACTTTATTAATTTTCTACGTTAAACGAAGATAAAATTTGCTTTTTACAATATTTCGAAATTGCGAATAGTTTTAGAGAAAAACGCATTTAATTGTTGACACATCCCGCCGTTGACACATCATCTGTATTTTACTCAAGTTTCACTTATCCCTTACTCTCAGCATATAAATAAGTATATTAGTTACGTTGGCCATTTAATGTAGACCAAAACTGTCTTTTACGGTTTTTCATTTTAATAATTACTTTAGAAGTTGTTACAATATCAAAAAAATCCTTGCTGCGAAACGGCTCGCCACTCGCCATGCGTCCGCCGTGCCCGCTTGCCTTACACGCATCGGTGGTTCAGTGGTAGAATGCTTGCCTGCCACGCGGGCGGCCCGGGTTCGATTCCCGGCCCATGCATTCTATTTAATTTTCCTCACAGGCAGCCACGTCGTGCTTGCTTTTCATCAGGGACGGGGTAGTTCTGTCCCTGTATTCTTGCTGCGAAACGGCTCGCCACTCGCCATGCGTTCGCCGCGCCCTCATCGGTGGTTCAGTGGTAGAATGCTCGCCTGCCACGCGGGCGGCCCGGGTTCGATTCCCGGCCGATGCTATTAAATTTAATTTTCCTCCCAGGCAGCGACGTAGTGCTTGCTTTTCATCAGGGACAGAATACCCTCTTCAGCATTAACCACAAGCTCGAAAAAAAAAACCCGCCTGCCTCTATAGCAACGAAGATTTAGTTAGATGCGTTTGCACGTATTGGATAATTGGAGTTGAATGTATTATTTAAGCGCGATATATTTGGTTTCACATTTTTTGTAGTAGTTATTAGGTAGGCAGTTTTTTGTTTATAATTTCTTCCGTTTAAAAATAGTCATTTAACTATCTAAAAATAGTCATTTAAATATATTTTAATAAGTACTTGAAAAGTACGGTACCTACTAAAAAATCCTTGCTGTGTAAAACAATTGGAAAATCCTTATTAAAACTACAAAAATGCGGGTTGCATTAGGGTTTAATTAATTTTCACATTATCTTAAGTGCTTTGCAAACATACATTACATGAATAATCCAGTAGTTAAAGCGGGCGAGGCCGCAAGAGGGTCGCTAGTAATATAATAAATAATAAATATTACTATTATTGTTATTACTCGACAATTTTTATTATATATACAAAATAAAAGAGAAGGAATATAGTATCTTCAGTTACTATTATTTAACAATATAAGAAAATCAATAAATTTAATTTCTCAGTGGGATCCAAACCCGCGATCGGCGCGGTTGTGCGCCACAAAGGTCTCGTTTATTTTTATATTAAAATGTAATCACAACCAAAACTGGGAACCCAATGTTAAGACACTCGGTTTTGCATCAATATAAAAATCATAAAAATTGACGTAAACGTAATGCTTTTGAGTTCAAATCCCATTCGAGGAATGAAATATTTAATATTTTCATTTCATTTCATTCAGTTTATTTCTAAATTATCAATATTACTAGTTCTACTATTATCTTTAGATAATAGTAGTATTAGCGAGTTTCTAGAAAATTCCTCTTATAGGTCGTTGCGGGCCCCTTATACACGCGTCTTGTCACTCAGTATTTAGCAAATAACTGACAATATTAGGTCTTGAATCAACACATTACACATATATAAGACACTCAGAATGAACTGTCGTTAGTATAAAGTAATACGATCCTTGAAAATATGCAAAAGCTAAGAAAATACTAATAGAATTAGTTTGTTTTTATGAAAAGCGTTGGAGTTGAATTCTGTCATCGTCGTGGTTGACCAGCATCTGACGGTCCGCGCGATGGTTGCGGGTTCGAGCCCGACGGCCGACGGTAGGCAAGTATAATAACACCACGTTTCTTCTGTCTATTCTGCTATGCGAGAAAAATCGTGAAACTGTGAAAAAGTGTTTAATTATGTTTTTGACTAAATAATAAACTTTTTAATTTTAATAACTTACTGTACTCTCTGAGAGTACCTACCTCTGTTGAACTTTAATAAAAAACCAGAATTCCACTTTGCTTTTTCCCTTGACCCCTCACAAGTGGATTCTTAGCTTTGAGATTTTTTACTAAAGTTCTTATGATTTCTGTCTTTTTAAATTTTATTTCTATAATTTATTATGTTACAAAATATTCGGAAAAAATATATAACGTAGGTCGATAAATATAAAGAAGTGTATTAAAGAGTTAATTTGGTTGGACGCTCCTATATCAGGAACTGTTGGTTTGTTGGACGATATATTTAACAAAAAAGGCTATCGGTTATTATAGCCCTCGCCTAGCCTATATAGCAGAACACGATAGATATATCAACAAGATTGTACGCAGAAGTCACGCGACGCCCCGATGTCGTGAACTAGATATCATATTTATTTACTCGAGTTGCCAGTTCCCTGGAACCGGCCGCTGTTATAACGAACACCGAAAAAAATGTTCACGAAGAAACATTTCTAAGAAGAAGGAAATTTTTGTAATTAAATAAAGCACGGAAAAAGGGGAAAATGATAAAGCTTCACAATACAAATTATTAAGAATTCATATTTTAAATAACTTGTAACGAATTACAAAAGTAATATTACAAAATGCTAATAACTCGGCCGTCTCTTTTGTCTTTTAAAAATTGTTTGCGTTTATTATTAATTTTGTTCTTAGCTCATTAACGCGGTAATCATTTTGATTTCGGAGCGAAGCGAGTTGTAATGAGACAATGATAATTGCACAAACAGCTATTACAGTACCGTATCGTACAGTTGTTATATAATTGTAACTGACCGGTGTCTGTAACAAGAAAATAATCTATGTTAATAAATACATAGAAGCATATAATAGCTTCTTGTAAAGTTGGGATAAGTCCCACAACCATCATGATTACAATCAGGTCTACATTCTCTACATTCTATTGTTCCCGCTATTATACTTCCGTTTTCTTTTTGTAACGTACCTACCTACCTACTCGTTGGAGATAATAACGTAAAATCAGTAGTCTAAATAACAAAATTAGCTTTCGAGACGAGAAGAATAATTTGTTTTAAAAATAAAATATTAGTACAATTATAGACCGATATCAAAATAACACTAAAAATCTTTTAAAATTTAAATTTCTTTTTCAACTTTACACTTAACCCGCATGTAGCAGAGCAGGCAGAGCGAGCCTAGTGTTAAGATACTCCGCTCCCTACTTACAGCCTACTTCTTGGTAAATAAATCAATATATAAGAGGAGCCAACGGAGTGCCAAAGCACAGCTGGGCGGCGGCGGCGGCGGCGGCGACGGATGCGGGCTCGCCGTCTAATCACGAGCTATTTCATCTGCTCTTTTGCTCTATTAAATGCAGTGTTTTGCTAAGTGGAAGGAGATCTTAGCATAGACAGATTGGTTAAGTTAAACATTACTCAGTTTATTTAGCGGTCAGAATTGCGCTTTTTGCGGATGCACAGCTGGTGACACAGAGGGAACCTAGTGTTAAGATATTGCGTTCGATACTTTTCATTAAACTTTCGAGACATTTTGTGTTTTGATGGTGAATTGAACATCGCTTTGTTTAACAGAG
>HE671839.1:0-34803 GCA_000313835.2 Heliconius melpomene melpomene
TGAAGGCAAGACCCTCGGTCCCGTGCGTGGCCGCGAGACATGACCACAGACACCACTTACGGGATTACGAAAAGGACGGAGAGCACTGCTCTGTCCGACGGCGGGGTAAGCGCACGCCGAACCCGCCATACCTCCACAATGACCTAGCGCGTGCACACAGAGCACACACCACATGGGTCCCTCCCTACAATGCGCTCACGGGACAACTCTTACAATACAGAGCGCCGGAGCGCATTCCCGCGTGTCGGTTTATTAGCCGCGACGAGCAGCAGCACCACGACTGTGATGCTGCTGCCCGTCCCGTTGCCCAGGGTGCTCCACGAGGAGGTAACCGACATAGCACCCCGGTAGGGGGAGGCCTCAGTTAACTTCAAATACACAGTATCAAAGATACTGGAAGAAAGTCACGTTTAAAGAATGAGGGCACGTAGGGCATGTATCAAGAAGTTGATGACAGTGTACGAGACGAAAGAGGTATGCAGAGACCGTAGAGTCTGGCGCTCCTCCCTGACTACCTCAAGTGAGTAATAAATTCTAATTCTCGATCCTTATTTTCAAGCAGAAGATACCGGCTATGCAAATATAGCACTCTATTGAATACCTGGGTTGTGCACACTGTTGCAATGTTTCACTATTATGCAATTAAGTCTGTGTTCTCATTTCATTGTTTCAGAATTCCAACTACCAATTTTATATTAGCGCTCTGTTTAATAAATACACTTATGTTCGTAATCGTTTAGGTATTTCATATATTAAATATTATGAATATGAGAAGTTAAGCAATTTTTTCTATGATTTATTAGATAGTTGTTGATTCAATTTCAAATTGGGTTGGATTAATTTTCGTCTATATTTATATGTGATATTTTTGACAATGTAATATATACTTACCTTAAGCCCGTTATTTATAAATCGATCTCAAATTTAAGATGGATCTTGAGAAATGAAAAGAAGAAATTTATGAAAAAGGCTTGATATACTTCTTCGAAATGCGAGAAATGGATTATTATGGAAAGGATAAAAGTTTATTTGCAAATGCTTAAAAAAACATTATTTAAGCGTTAAAGCTAAAGTTTTATATGAAAATAACTCAAGAACATAAATTAAACCAAGGCCAAGTTAGTAAGTAATAAAAATAAAATAGGTTTAGTATGTACATTTAATTACTCAAATGACCTGTTCCGCTTCACGAATGATGAGTGAATGATTTTCTTTTTTTATTCTTGAACTTATGATGTTCTGAATTATTTGGCTTTTTGGGACCACTTTGGGACCAACTAAATTTTTATATTTTGATTAAAAATATCTTAGTTATTACTATTTGCCCACAAGGGCCGCGCCTTTAGGCATGGCTGGTAGGCACTTTGAGTACAAAAAACCTCACCATTCGCTTTCCATGGACATCACGAGCTATTTAGTGAGATCTTATACACCTGGTGTGCCTCATTTAAACAGAAGGGGAATTACCTATAATATTATATAATATAAATTTTCCTTTATGATTACAATCCATAATTTTATTAATAGTCTGACTCATTTTAAGGGTGTCGTAAATATAGTGTTGCCATAACAAAAAAAAAGACAAGGGAATTCATAATTCATATTGAATTCTTTGTTGTCAAAATATTACGCAAATCGCAAAGCATACCTATTAAGTAAACAGTACGTGTAACAATCGAAGGTCTTGCTCGATACAACGAAAGATATATTTTTTTATGATGTTTTTTTTATTATTTCCTGATATTTATTTATTGATTTATTTAAGAGTTAACACTATAGGTCTTTTGATCTAATAAAAAACAGCGTCTTCTTCATATTTTTATTTTTTTCTTTTAGCCCATTTGTCTGGCAACACAAATATGAATTTTGAACGTAAATTTAATTACCACCCATTTTCATCATAAAAGTAAACCTACGACTAAAATAACTAGGTACTATTTATTCTTTTGAACATCATTAGTTACGTATTTGTTCTTCACGAAATATTAGTTAGTTATTTGTTTTAATACAGTTTATTATTATAAATGCGCATTATTACGTGTTATATTGTTATTCTAGAAACGTACAGCATTCATTTTTAGCTTAGGTTTCGATATTCGGTTAACTTTGTATATGTTAACAATTTGTAGGGCTCGTGCGTCACTAGGCGTGTCTGTGAAGAATTCAGTTTCAATAAGGAAGGAACGTATTGTTTCTTTTTAACATGCTAAAATGAGGAACAAATTCAAGTTATTTTTTAAATGAAACTATTTAAAAGTTTAGCTAACGATTGATCTATAATAAAAATATTAAAGTAGTAGTATGTCTAAGTGTCGACATGTGAAAATATAGTCGTGTAAGAACAGCACTAAAAAAGGTCTTATCAATCTTCAAAACCATCATGTACAATTTATTTCTGTATTTTTTTTTTACTTTTCTATTTCTGTATTTTACTTGAATATATTTTAACAAGAAAATTAATTTGTCAATGATAATTTACAAAGACCTTCGCGTTTCAATAAGAAGAATTAGCATGGAACTATTATTAACTTTATGGGAAGTTCTACGTAATTAATCGCGTATGAACGGAGTGTCTTAACGCTAGGTTCCCAAGTTCCCTTTGCCTCTGCCATGAATGGGATAGCGTGAAGAAAAGGCAAAGATAAAAAATAGCTACTAATGCAATCTTTAAAGAATGTACTGATCCTGAAAACAAATAGTATGTAGTATGTATATACATTTTACCTATATCAAATACTAGCGGCCCGCCTGCGGCTTCGCCTGCGTGAACTACGTTATTATTAATTTCTGTCTCCATTAGTACCTACGTCTTATAAGTGACGTCCATGCAAAGTTTGAGACTCCTAGCAATTGTAGTAACGAAGTTTCATACAAACTCTCAACCCCAAAAATAGCCCCTTAGAAATCGAATATTGCAATTTCCCGTCTTAGCGAGCACCTACGTCCTATAAGTAACTCCTATGCAAAATTTGAGATTCCTAGCACATGTAGTTTCTGAGATTTCGTGATGAGTGAGTGACCTTTCGATTTTATATATATAGATTAATTGTAACATACCGACACAATACTCGTGGGAAAAATTGTAAAAGAATATATTATTACTAATTACTTATACACAAGACATAAAAATCAACTCTTTGAAGGTTAAACACTATACCTACCTACTTATTATCTTTTAAAATACCTAATGTATTAACATTCAAATAGGTTTTGTCCAAATTTCGTGTTATTGTTAGAAGCATGTTTTCGCAATATTGTCTAGATATTTCCTCGCATGTGAATTAATGACGTCGAACGGTTATTGGTCGAACAAACGAGTTATAAATAAAAATTATTAATTATTAACAAAAAAATTTTGAATAACGCCCAAACTTATAAGATCTCTGGCAGCCAGCATTAAATCTAATAACAAAAACACAACATAAAATAATTATTTTAATCATTTTTTTTTTTTAAATGCATGCTTAATACTATTTTTAAGTAAATTTTCGTCATAACGAACCTAATGGTTTAACATAGGTAGAAACTAAAGCTAAACTAAAAGGAATTTCGTATTTATGAGTGTTTGATTGAAAACAAATTTAAATTAACAAAATTCTATTAATTTCAGGAGAATCTATCAGAATGGGAGCGCGGTGTCACCGACATGCAGGCCCCGACTGCTGGTGCTTTATCACGCAAGTGGAGCATGAGAAGTGCGCACGCGCAGGACACGGCCCCGGATGAGACCCCGCCGGTTACCAGTTCAAATTCCACGGACTCTTGTAAATTGCTTGTGGTAAGTTTATATGTTTTTTTAAAACAGCAGCAATAGCACGCTGTATCCCGCATATGGTAGGCTGAGAGAATCTATTTGTTATCTCTGGCAATGTGTTAGACTTTTTGAAAATCAATCATTTTTTTAGATTAGTTTAATTTATTTTATAGTCTCCTATAGTCTTCAATGTCATTAACCTCAAGTAACAGAGTCGATATCTTCCTACACGCGCAAAATGTATAATCTACACTTTTTGTGAATTCAAGTAACCTCTACGACGACTACGTAATATTATTTGGTACAATAACGAATAAAAACCTAACAAAAAAATAAATGAAATCCGCACACAGGTTTTTTTTTGGTTGTTAAATAAAAACTAAAATTAAAGTAATGTAATCTGTAATTACTGACGCTGCCGTGGTACTGTTGGGACTTGTCTTACTGGACCAAATATAAGTATAATGGATTCAAATCCATCTTTAGTAAAGCCAAACGTAGCGCCAGATTTTTTAAAAAGAGCGGGAAATAAAGCAAGCAAATTTAAAACCTTAAAAATTCTGCAAAGGCCTAGCCAAGCATAACCACGAGCGCGTGGATTCTCATTCCAATTCCCTTTTGGCAAAAAGGGAATTGGACTCTTTCTGTTCTGTCTCTTGCCACTCTTGCCGTCACAGTAAGAGTCGATAAGGCCAGCTATCTCACGGCACAACCGCGCTTCCGCGCGAAGGCTTCCAACGGTCATAGAACCTTCTGATTAGCATATTCCCTTGCAATCGCTGTTCCTTTAGGCGCGAGCTACTCTCACCCGTCTTCGTTCGATGACGATGTGCCATTTCAAGTCAACAGCATTAGCCCATCACGACTGGTTCAATTGCTTCCATATGTCCAACCAGTGCACAACAAATATCTGAATGGAAATTTTGCCTATCATTAAAAACAACGTATCGTTGTTACCGAGATGGCCATAAATTGATACATTGATGCAGGCAGCCGTGTTTAATTGAGTTTCATGAACGCTAGGGTTAATTGGTGTTAAACGTGCTCCAGGCGTCTAGTTCCTTCCATCATATCAATATGCACATCTTTTGGATATGTAAGTAATATTATATGTAGGTATACCTATGTATGTGAATATATCTACATATATTAAACTCAAGGCCGCTGTTTTTTTGTCTTTAACTTATTTCTTTACATTTTTTTTTCATTTATTTATTTCAGCACTACAGACGCTTGGTCCGTACCCTTTTTTACTTTATTAGTATATCTAATTTTCTATATATCTATATGGATTTACATTAGAGGATTTAGTAAAGCGGCAAGCCTCAATTTATCACTTAGAGAAATGATAAATGGCTACATGCCGTATATCCAGGCTAATTAAAAATAATGAGTTTAAATTTGTCTCTTAATAAAATTTTAGTCCACGAATGAATATTTAGTCAGGTAGATGCGAACGTGTTGAGTGGTAGAACTTAACGCCGTGCTTCGTCAAACTGAAATATGATCATCAGTCGAGTGGAAATCAAAACCAAGCAACAGATGTAGAGTCAAACTCTCAACCTCGACTCTATTACAAAAAAATGAACGTTAAATAAAATTTGATAAAAATAACAATCGGGCCCCCAAATTAAATACGATTGCAGTTTTTATATCATCCGACGGCATTCAAGTTCGTTATTAATTCCATTTTATTACCGCAACTAATTATGCAAATTGATTAAACAGTCAATTTTAAAATTGTTTCATCAAGCAAGATCCACGAGTCGTACTTCGAGTGTTTTAATATTACGCAATATATTTAAATATTGATTTAAATTAATATTTCCATTTCTTCGGTCTAGTGTCGAGACATAGCGCGGCGTTGGGTTCCGCCACTCAACACACAATGCCTCCAGAATTCGGCGGAAAGTGGGAAATGGAGTATCCTAACACTAGGTTCCCTCTGCCATGTGCGGGATACAGTTGCTAAATAAAGTTTTAAGCTTATAAATATTATTTTTTAAATAAATATTATTTTTTAAATAATATTTTATTATTACAGTTGTTCTAGACTTCCAGCGTAATAGAGCAACGTTTGACTGTAAAGACAACGGTTATGGTTTCGATATCCACTGGGGGAATGATGTAATGCAATATATTTAATTTATTTTTATTTATCCGGATCTCGGATCTAGTGGACGAACCGCGGCGTTGAGTTTCGCAACTAAAACGCAACGTTTTGAAAATTTAATGTAAAGTAGGCAACAGAGTGTCTTAACACTAGGTTTCCTACACTGCTATACGGTAAAAACCGTAAAGCTACAAAAAACTAATGTATTACTCATATCCTTATTGTTCACTTAGTAACAAACACGTTACTTTGCGGGAAATTAATATACAATAACTAACCGCAAAACCATCATTATTCATACATAAGTATTACGTATTTTTAAAATCCTACAATCATTGAAGGGAAGTCAATAACTTGTATTACACAGCTTATATTTAACTAGCGGACGGGTGCAGCTTCGCTTGCTTACTTAAGGGTAAATTCTAATAAACCACGAATCATGTGTTCAATGAAATATTTTTAAGTGTCTAAATTTCAAATTTTATAAAAATCGGTGGCGATTTAAAGATTTTTCCATACAAACTTTTAACCCCTTATTTGCACCCCTTTTAGGGTTAAAAGATTTAAAATCCCTTCTTAGTGGATGTCCAGATTACGAAAGTAAACATCTGTCTAAATTCCACGTTTCTACGCACAGCGGTTACGGCTGTGCGTGCGTCTTACCTCAGTCAGTGAGGACAAGTCCTTTTATATATATAGATTAGGAGTATACTTCTTAAAAACAAATGGAAATTATTATTAAAAATGTTTTTATTCTTTTAATATTCTTTTGTTAGATTTGTATTTGGTAACTGTAATCGTGCCGGCTGTAGGTTTGATATCTGCTCAGGAAACTTAATTATGTTCGAGGGTTACGAGGTAATTCTCGTTATAGTAACAAGAAAAAGCGCGAAATTGTGTTCGCCCTCGATATTTTCAAAAATTAGGCGGGGCTTGGGTAACGGATTGCCTTACAGGTTCCCACATGATAGTGTGAAGATAATACTAGATTCAAAAGTATGTGTCTATATTTTAATGCAAAGCTATTTTGATCTACTACTTAAAATCTAATTTATTTTTGCATGAATTCTATTTGCTTAAACTATTTTTATTTAATTTCCAGTACATCGGTGAGTCCAAATCGGCGATATGGAGGCTATCCTTATGCGGAGGCAACGCAGCGGCGGTGGCAGCTCGGGCTGGGACCAAGTTGCTACCACCGAAAATTCGTATAGTCTGGAATCCACCAACCACACCTTATCATCATACTGAGAAACTGAGATTGGTCGTCACAGCTGTTAATAGTGGTAAGAAATCATTTAAGTTAATGTATTTTTTTTACTTACTTTTAGGATTAAGTAAGTATTTTTTCAATTGTTTCAAAGAAAAGAACTGAATATTAGTTTGATCAGGTTTTCTAGGTATTAGAAGGTTTTTCTTATATTTTTATATTACAAGAATAGGTTAAAAATAAAATGAACTATACAAAAAATCAGCGGTAATAATATTTTAAATTTAAAATACTTAATTTTAATTTCGAAAATTTCTCAATTTTTTTCGAAATAAAATGTGTAAAACGGCAGTTCAAGGCCAAATTCTCATCAGAAATTCGCATGCTCTTAAGTAATTTACTTCTCACCCTATTTTCGCAATTTGTGTGAAAGACTAAAAACATTACTGTACTGCTAACAGTACACTATGAAGAAGCGTTAATTAAAATTGTCCAAGTTTATTACATCGTCTTCTTTTACATGATTTTATTATGATTATTGTAACATTTTCCCATAGACTTTGCGTCATATATTTTGTACTACATCAACAAATTAAAGATGTTATAAATACATAAAGAATAATTTTAAAACAATGAACAAAAGTATATTTTATACTTATATACGTTTTATCGCATCTTTTATTTGATTCACACACTAAGAGACACGGGTTCGCTTCCTTCTAAGTCATTTTTTTTTGTTTTTGATGCAGATGTTTTTCATTGTATAGCTTGTCCTTAGCTATCTTATACTAGTTTTAGTACTGAAAAAATAGTTCTTTTTTATTTGTTTACACAGCCAATAAGAAATAAGTACAAAAAACTTTTTATTTTTAACGTTTAGTCTAAACCATCACTGAAATAAATTTAATCAATACATTCGTTTATATACAACTTACCTATATAGATTCATAATAAGACTAATTATTTCACAGGTTCAGTATGCAACAATGACTCCCAATTCACATGTGGCTTGACAAGCCTATGTATAGCCTCGTACTTAGTTTGCGATGGCATCCGTCACTGCCCGGGCGGTGAAGACGAGGACCCCAGCGCCTGTTCCCATAGACGCGACTCCCCACTCCTGGAGATGCTGAGGAGGTTTGCCGCGAGGAACCAGGAGCTGCTGGGCCTTGACGAGCCTGATGGTGTGACGAAGCCTTCTGTTATAAGTAAGTGATGGATATACATTTGGACAAATAATGGCTTTTAACTTTTTATTGTCCATTATAAGAATTTCACACTTAAGTATTTTTTGGGGCCAGTCGTGGCCCAGGGGCACAAGCGTGTGTCTGAAAACACGACAGTCTGGGAGTTCGATTCTCACTCAAAGAAATGAAATATTTAGCCTCTGGCGAGCCCAAGCGCTGCGTTGAGTGACTCAACATGCAATACTGCAAAACCTAATGACATATCATGCTCATTTTTATTTTTCATGTTAAAGATGGTGGTCTGAGTCAATTTTAACCTGCTTATTTAGCTAGTCACGGAACCTTTTTTTTATCTTTATATTCTTTACTATTTCAGTGAAAATAACAGAAGGTGAACAGAAACAGAATGCGTTTATGGAGTTCGCAGCGGCTTTGAAGCCATACGGACCATGGAGCTACCTCGTGGTGGGCATGCTGGTGTGCGCTACCATCCTCATGTTCTGTTTGGCTTGGGGTAAGTTGAAAATATAATTCAAATATTCTCTGTAAATATTCTCTGAACTTGGACATAAGTATTTAGTTTGCTGAAATAATAGCGAGTTGAGATTAGAAATTTTACTGGTAAATAATTCTATTCCATAATACGACTGGGTGTCGCGTAACAGTAAAATTCTGCACCTATATTCGCTATATCTATCTATTCAAATTTCAAAATAAAGAAATAATAAATCTTTTCATTACAGAATGCTGTTGCAAACGTTCAAAGCCGTCAGACACGCCTATCATCCCCGCTTCCTGCATAGACATATCGCCTACGGTCACAGTCACAGCAGCTTCCCAACAATTGTTCGACACTCAACCGCCATCCCCACCAGAGTATGAACCACCACCCACTTACTCCTCGCTGTTCCCGAGGGCATATAAATCCTCCCCTTCGCCACTACCACATTGCTCTCACGATGAGCCCGACTGAACTTGTATCATATAACCAAATCTGTTTGTTATAATGTAGCTTGTAATAAGTAATGTAAGTTTTTTTTTTTCAAATTTATAACTAAAATGTTCACTGTGTTCTCTATGATTTTTTTGTTATATGTTTCTTTCTATCAAAAGGATAATCGTTTGTTAAATAAAGTTGTGCCAGAAGAAAAACAAATAAACTGTCACATCTAAAGGAATTTATTAATAAATAAAATTAAATATGTTGGTGGTGTTGGGAACATAAAAAAATCATAATTTACATTCGCATTCATTTAATTAGCGTTTTACTTACATTAAGTACAAAAATATTTGTAGTAATTTAATGTTGGTTAAATGTAAATCTATATCTGAATGCGGCTGTTGCATTTATTTTAATATCTTTAACAAACTGTCACATAAATTCAACATTTTTCTTATAAAGGTCATGTATATAAACTTTGTACATACATACAATTCCTCTACAATTTCCTCCTATAAGTCATTTTTTTCTATTTCGCCTTATTGTTTAGAAAACAATATTATTTTTGTATATATTTTATGCAGGGCCATAACATTAAGTACAATAACTATACTTGGGACCAAGTCTTTGTTTCATGTATCTCGCTATAATGTGCCTTAATTAATAAAGTTTACATTATACTTTACGTTTATGTATGTATATGAGTAATGACTATAGATGGACAATATAGGATAAACCAATAGCTGACAATGCCAGGACTAAAGGTCGTTTCAATCTTTTATTCATAGGTTTTTCCAAGAATTCAATATTTCGTTAAGTTTATATATAAAAAAGCTATGTAATTGCAACCCTGAGATTTAAAAGGCATTATTTGTTGCCGTTATTAGTGACAGATCTTGAATACACATAAGAAAAATATAAAAAAATTCTACACCGTGTTAATGGATAAATTTGTTGGAAGCCAGTGTGTGATAGAATTTTGTATATGGTAACAATTCATTAAAATATTATAAAGAAATGTAGTTATAAAAAATGTTTTACCATTTATATCATGTGAGATTGAGAGAAACAACAATTTACCAATGTTAATGAGAATGTAAATGAAATGGAGATTGTATATGTAAGTTTCTTCATGGTAACTATTACTAGTATCTTTGTCCACATTGATTTAAGCTAGTCTTTTAGAATCTGTTTTATTTCCTAGGTATAAGTGATTATAGATTACTGGGTAATTACTAGACTAAGTCTGTTATAGCTTCACAAAATGTAATACCTAAGGATTATTAAATGAAAGTGATATATATTATAAGAAAATATTATGACTAAAAATAAATATTTATTTTAAAAACTGTGTTTTAATTATAATTTTTTAATAACTCCACACATCCACTTAGATGTGACCGTAAAAAACATAACAATGGTTATATACTGAGAGAAGATTCTTTATAATAAGATGCCTTCAATTATGTGCATGCACGTAATTGAGTAATATTTTCCCATATATAAAGACGGATCTTTATCTATGAAATATAACTTTGGGGCAATGCTGCAGATATCGAATCAATCATAATTTAAAAAAGGGCAGCGCGGGTCTTTTACAGCCAATAGCTAGGGCCGGTTGCAAGCTCGGAAACCTCTGAGAGTGTTCAATAAAACGGGTATTCTTACGATTGAAGCAATAATTGTGAAAATATACACAATTATTCAGAGAATAGTGATAGACACGATATTAATACAAACAGGAAAAACCAGCTTGCTTTTACTCCATTCCTCTACCTCGTTATTACTCTTAGAATTCGTTTCCAAAAAGTTACTAAGACGGTGTTTGGCAGGTTACATTAAAACCATGCTAAGTGTCTGGTAATGGATACGATCATTTCTAATATTAATCCCAAAAAAATATAAAAAATGAGCTTTATTTATAACTTAACATTGTTATGTGCTTTTTTTTTGCACCTCATTTACGTAATAACTGCACCAATGTAACCAATACCTAAACTCCACATTCCCTAATAGTACTTACCGGTGTTGAGTGTATGTGCACAGGAATTTTCAGATTTTATAACGTAACGAAAGTCTGGGTGCTTTTGGTTTCCCCTCTAATAGACATAGTCCTTTATGCGTGAATAAAATTCTAAAAGGGTTATGATTTACAATCTAAGCGTATTAAAATTATTTTTGTAATTGGCAATGATCTGCTTTTGATTGTCATTGTTATCAATTTGACAGTTGACAATTACGATTGACATAAGTGTAAATTGTAATATGAAAGTTATTGATAGAAAATATTATATTAAAACAATATGTAACATTTTAAATAAAGAGATTTAAATTAATATTTTTAAATCTTTGAATATTGATTAGATATATCTGTTTCACTGTTTTACGATGGATAATATTACATTGTTTAAAACTTGTCGTGTTTGCTTGGACTCTGACAAACAAAATTACATGTCTTTAAGTGATACATATAAACAATTTCTATTATTCGAACATATAAATGCTATTACTAACGTAAAAATAAAGTATAAGGATGGCCTTCCCGACAAAATATGTGAACAATGTTTTAACGACCTGTGCACGGCTGTTGACTTTAAAGAAAAATGCGAACAATCCAACAATACATTGACTGACAAGAAAATTAAAAAAGAAGAAGTGAATATCGATTGTGATTTGACAGTCAAAAAAGAAAAACATGAAATAAAGGTGGAAGATCATAATAATGATGACAATTTTTATTATGAATATAGTGATGATAATTCCAACGACCCTATAAACAATTCTGATTCAAACCCTCGTAAAAGTAGAGCTATTAATCTCAATCTTAAGTGTAATGATTGTAAAGAAACATTTAAATCTAAATGCAAGCTCCGAGTTCATTGGAAAAAGACCCACATGCCTGAAGCCCTGATTTGTACTAATTGTAAACGAACATTCAAAAGTTTTAAAGCTTTCCATTTGCACAAGCAAAGGAAAACAAAGAGTTGCTTAGTTGCAACTGATAAAAATTTGTCAATTGAAGGTATAGGGAAAAATAGAGTATTTATATGTAAAGAGTGCAATTATAAAACTTCAAGAATAAAAGATATGTCAGCTCATTTGGTCACACACAGCGGGGAGCGGCCCTACCAGTGTCACTTGTGTCCTAACACTTATACTCAGCATAGCTCTCTCCAAAGTCATATAGAAGGAACACATAAAAGTTATTTTATTGAAATTACCTGCCAATTTTGTGGCAAATATGTAAAGGGTCGAAGAAATGTGTATAGACATTTGAAAGGACACACTGATGGAGAAGCAACTTGCCCCATATGCAAGAAAGTTATGAAGAAAAAAAGTTTCCATATACATATGAAACGGCATACTGGTGTTAAGTCCTTTACATGTGAAAAATGTGCTTCTACTTTTTACACAAGTGCAGAACTGTGCAACCATAAACGCTGGGTGCACATTAAAAGTGAAGAAATGCTCAAATGTGATCTTTGTGATTATAAATGTGTAAAGGCTTATAATATGAAACAGCACAAAAGTAAACATACTGACAAAAACCTACCCTGCACAATATGTGGTAGATTCTATGTAAATGTTGAAAAATTGTCTGCCCATCAGAAAATGCATTATGATGAAAAGAAATATTCCTGTCCACAATGCGAAATGAAGTTTTACAAGAGAGACTCAGTCAGAAAACATATGAAAGTAAAACATGCGGTGACAATAATTGATGAACCAGTGACTGTGCCTGTTGAAGTGAAAACAGAAAATGTTGGATGAATGAAAAACAATTTTAACATCTTACAAAAGTATGTTTAAAAAAAAAAAACACTGTCACTATCTGCAGTGAATAAATCAAAATATTGCAAATTTGCTATTAAATTTCCCATTTATCAATCTATAATTTAAGTTAATTCTAAAAATATATTTTATTTCAAAACTTAATACAATTTCTTAGTCTTATTTTTTATATTTAAACAATTAGTTTTAAGTTTTTTTAATTGATGATCATAATGAATGTGTAAATTATGCTGCAATATATGACATAGTTTAATATGTATGAACTGAACTAAATTATGAATAGACATTATTAAAAGCACAATATTTAAACAGTAAAAAAGTTATAATTAAATATGTAAGAAATATTTTTTATTGTATTGTTATTTAAATTAAAAAATAATTATTAATATTTTTTTTAAATAATTATTAGCAATTTGAAAGTTATTCATGAATAAGATTAATTTATAAATAATTGTAAATAAAGAAATTTTAAATTTACAAGTATAAAAATATTTGATTTCATTATATGCATCTCCCATATCTAAAGCTGGCGTGTGTCAGGCTGATGCTACATATATTTCTTCTGATTTCCCGTTATGTTATATTAAGATGAGGTTGAGGCAACGGAAATAGTAAATATATTATTTCCTGGCGTGGGAATCAAGCCCACAACTTTTGCCGCTGCGCCACGATTGGACTCAGAAACAAATATTGATTAAAACCAATAATTGCGCAGGGTAAGAACGTATTATCCCAATAGGGGTTGATGGGGAATTCCCGTGAACCCTTTTGTAGGAAGCTATATTTTAAAAATAACATATTTAAATAATAATACTATTGTACGTAATTAGTAAGTTTTTAAATCCAAATAAGGAAAACAAATCTTCGCTCAATTTGGAAAGATACAACCGATATAACATCTTACATATTTTTTCAAATAGGTATAAATCTAATAGGTACTTGATATTCACGTGCGTCTTACATGGCAAAAAAAGTGTGAACGTCGGAATGTTAGGGAAATCATCCCCT
This sequence comes from Heliconius melpomene melpomene, assembly GCA_000313835.2. Taxonomy (NCBI): domain Eukaryota; kingdom Metazoa; phylum Arthropoda; class Insecta; order Lepidoptera; family Nymphalidae; genus Heliconius; species Heliconius melpomene. The sequence goes on from HE671839.1 coordinate 14,005, forward strand.
AGGCCTCCAAAAAAGGGAATGACAAAGCACGTATAAAAAGAATTTTCGAGAATATTTAAGTAAAATACCGTACCCCGTGCCGTCAATATGGCAAAGGGACGTGACGAATAGCTGTCTAACTTAATTTGCCCATTTTAGATAGGTAGGTATGTCATGCCTGAAATCAATGCTTGGGAGAAATTTATAAAATTTGATTTTTCTTTAGACAATTCAATTACCAGAACTGAACGAAAATTTCGAATTTTACGAAGCGTAAAGTATAATAAACATTTTATTTTTACTGATTATTCTATATAGCAGGCTGAACGAAGTTAATGTTAAGTTTACTTGCCGTTACCGATTTTCCGCATAATCTTCGAGAGTGTGTGTTCAGTAGCGGAAGAATTTAATGAAAATTATTCATTTCCTCAAGTGGAAATTGAATCTAGAACTGATGCGTTTAAAGACATCGCTGTGACTCTGCGCTACGATGGCCGCAATTGTATGGTATAATTTCCAAGGCAATATAAATACGTCTGAAGTAATCCTTGCGTGTTAGTTATCTTTCAAATCATTTTAGTGGCGTTTTAAAATTTGTTCGGCATTTAGACAAACGGATAAGCAAAAAACCTTTTAATATAATCTTAGTTTATCTCCTAAAACGGAATAGGTAGGCCGGAAACGCACCTGTAGCTCCTCTGGTGTTACACGTGGTAGTGGGCGGTGGTGACCCGTACGCTCGTTTGCCTTGTCCTTTTCTACAAAAAAGGTAGCTTTTAACTCATGTAAAGATGATATTCCTGTGATAAATAGATATTCTGTAAATGCAAGTATCAATTTCAAAATATGTTCATAATATATAGATTTGGGTCACCCATTATACGTTTAGTTCAAGGCAATATCGGACCACCGGTTCTGGTCAGGTGGACTTTAATATTGGCAGCTGTGACCTCATTTTGACATAATTATATTCATTTAAATTGGCAATCATATGTAAGTATGTATAAACATATTATATTATACATGTATAGAAATATATATTAAATATAAAAATGTCAGCTTTTTAGGCGCTCAGAGACAGTTAAATGAAGAAGCAAACGAAGGAAAATAAGGTTCGATAGGTTTATTTAATGAAAGTAAATGTAAGTATTTTCAACTAATATTTCCTCTGGCTGGAAATGATGATGAGGAATGATTTCCGTTTAAAATACTTATTTTTTCCGTTATCGAACTCTAAGACGTCCACGACACTAGTCAACTTTTCTTGAAATTCAGTACTTAACGCCGCATATTACAAAATCGTTTATGTTTATGAAAATAATATTAGTAAGCTTATTATATGTTTCTTTTGAAGATGCTTATAGCCGTACATACAATTTAACATGACGCCTGTCGTATAATGAAAAGCAAACATTGCACAACTACAAAGCCTTAAAGGAGCATGACGACAAAGGCACGAAAACACAATGATACTGAAGATATAAAAACTTCTACATATACTTACTAATACAACTTTAATATTCAATAATCAAAGTTTTATATTGTTAAATCTTAATTGTTCATTTACCATTAAAAAAAATAGAAATTACCTACACTACATTAAATTACGTACCAAATTAGACGTACCTAAGTAAAACAAAAAAAGTAGCTGGCAAAATTTTCAATTATTAATTTAATATTTTACTGAATTAACATAAATAATATATCAAATATTAAACACAACAAAAAGTATATATATAAAGAAATCTGGAAACATATATGCTGACAGAACCTTAGGAATTGTAGGTATGAAGGGAGCAGCGACAGAGGTATGTAATAAAAGGAAAAGAGAATACAATACGAAGTCTGAAATGTGGTAAGACAACCTAGCCGATGGAGAAGGAAGCATCCGTCATGCGCTCCTTTCTCTCTGGCTACCCCGCTAGAATACAGCGTGAAGGTAAGTCTAAAAAATAATACAATTTTTGCTTTTCTCCACTGCGATATTTACCTCTGCCTATTCCGCCTTTGTTTTTACGCCTAACAATTAAGACGAGTTCACTATTTCAAAGGCAACGCATCTGTAGCTCCTCTGGTGTTGCACGGGGTGATGGGCGATGATCACTTACCATCAGGTGACCCGTACGCTCGTTTACCTAGTCTTTTTTTATAAAAAAAATTACATATTGGTAAAATTCTGATGAAACATCCGTCATTGTGTTCCGCTACTCAACACGCAATGCCTCCAGAATTCGGTGGAAAGTGGAGAACGGAGTGACTAATCACTAGATTCCTGCTATGTGCGGGATGCAGCGTGAAGCTAAAAAAATTTAAATGATCTAACTTTTTTGTCGGTAGAGGCAAAATTAAAAAATAACATTGTTCATGACGATACCTTCGATGATTTTACTAACAACTAACAATTGGCTAAGACGATTTGTAAATGTAGTTATATGATACAATAGTGGAATAAAGAAATCAATTATGTTTATGTATTGTATATTATTGTGCCTAACCTTTCTCTTTTTGGATTACCTTAAGATATATAAAAAAAAATCTTCAAATTCTAACAATAACTTAATTATTGACAATTGTAGAAATATTAAACAGTTTTCGGCTTCGAGATGTGTTAACCACCACGCCACCCCTGAAGAATATCAACAAGAAAAATGAAATAAAGTAGGTTTCTATTTATTACATTATCTAATACACAATGTATAAAAGATATAAAAAGGCAATCAAAATAATAACATTAAAACGCTTTTGTATTAGAATTTTCTGTAACCACTTATTTTTCACTTACTTTAACAAAAACTGGTTTATGAATCTTTCCAAGCATTACCGGTTGCGGACTTTTGTTCATAGATTAAATAAACATTATATTATGAAAAATAGAATATGGAATGAAAAAACCTAATATGTATTTTCGACTGTAGTCTTATCAGAATCGATACACATACATATACATATTTAAACTTTATAAAGTTGAAAAAACATCCTACCTGTGGAATACAGCACAGAAACAAAACTTAATAAGTTTCGGTTTATCGTTCATCACAATTAATTTATTGCCTGAGCTGGCATTTTAAAGTAAAATCTGTGTTTTATTCAGCTTTTTCTCGAAAACATAACATAAGAAGTCGGTCGAAATAATAAAATTATCCTCATAAAAATATAATAGATTAAATAAAATTAATAAACTAATTTTCACACATATATAAAAAAATAATAATAAAAGAATAAGATCTCTTTTGTAGTGACTGTTTTTTTTTAAAATAAATGTTTGTAATTTACAATAATATTTTAAGTTAATTTATTATAAATTTAATAAATAACAACAAACTTTGATTTTGGTTACCTGTGAATCCACGCATGATCTTTGGCACGGCAGACGGCAAGTCAACCGGCGCCATATTCCCCAGTCCAGTTAGAATCAACTTGCGCGCTGAACGTGTTAAAATGGACGCTGCCGCCATTACGATCGAAAACAAAAATTAATAAGTGCTTATATATTATTGTTTTGTGTTTAATAAAGTTTATTTAGTTGTAGAAAAATATAAATAAACTTGTTTAATTATTTAATCAAATAATAACTGTGAAAAGTTCGGATTTAATTAAAGTTGTAACAGTGTAGTGTTTTTGTGTTTCAAACTGGAGTCTGATTGGACATTTAGTTTGTAATGAAATAATAAACAGGTAACGTTATCTATTGAATACAAATTTAGTATTAGCTTATAATTTATCTATTTACATATTAAGTGTTTTTTTTACTATTATAACAGTAATTAATTACAACTAAATGTTTAACAATAAACCTACTTTCGAAGAACGGTTTTTAGCAATAATTGTTTAGTTTGTATCTTGATATTTTTAGTCGTTTAAGACGTTACAAAAGGACTGAACCAATTTTTAACAGTGTGACCGTCAGAGATGACAAAAAGTTAGCATCCGATATGCAACAATGTGACAATACGATATCGTAATACAAGACATTAGGTACCTGTATAGAAATGTTGCAATTAATTTACTTTTTTTGTTGTAAAAAATATGTATTGTAAATGAAATATTTAATCTTTTCATTTCCTCGCTCTGGAAACAAGGAAAAGCGCGGCGTTGAATTCCGCCCCTTAACACGAAATGCCTAGAAAATTCGGAATTCGGACTGCGGAAAGTGGGGAACAGAGTGTACTACTAGCAACAGAATATTTTATTACACTAGCTAACCTCTGCCTACTCTGCTATATACCAGATACCGCGCAAAGCTATAATAAAGTTAATTTTATATACCTCAAGCAAATTTACATTATTTCATTAAAAAGTTAAGGAAATTTGTTAATACCCCGTAATCCGCTATGAAAGTACTTAAGTCACACGTGTTGTGTGAAACGTAAAGCCTGGGCCTCATCGATATGCAAAAGGCTTAAAGTAGTTAGCTACCTGTTGGTATTGTATGCCGGTGTAACTTAATTATGGGTATTATCTGTGTTCTTGGACGATGCTGAGGTAGTTTGTAGATTTGGAATAAACAATTTTAAATAATATGTTTTTGAAAGTATTATTTTACTTTCGGAAACACTAGAAAAATTATATTATTGGTAATAAAGTATGTTATGAAAGCCTTTCCGTTTTGCGACTTCGGAAGTGAAAAAATACAGTTATTTTTATGATTTTATGAAACGTAACATTTAAAGTAGTTTTAAGATAGTTCTTTTTACACTTTTCGCCGAATTCTCGATGCATTGCGTGTTGAATGGCAGACCTCAACACCACGTTTTGCCTCGTTACCAGAGCGAGGAAATGAAAATATCAAATTGTAGCAACCCACGCGCGACTTCGCCTGCTTAAACGTGATATTGTTGTTTTAAAGAAAAAAAAAAACGAAATCTTTACATAAATTGTAACCTATGTGTTATTCTGATGTATAAGCTATTATGCTGTAAATGCTCTTGTAAATTCGTTCAGCAGTTTTTGTCCGAAAGTGGAACAATCATTCATTCACAAATTTTCACATTTATAATATTAGTAGGAATTCGAATCCACAACCTTCGCGTTTACGGTGGCACGCTTGTGCCCCTGCTACGTCGGCCTCGTTTTTATGTCATGCAAGATATTGCGCATATGAAGTGACATTGTGACTTCATATGTGCAAGTGAGTTATAAGATGTATTAAATTAACATACAAATTCGCGTAGTATAAGGAAAATTTACCAAAAATATAAAGAAGTCGTCTTCGTAGTTCAATATTTGTATTTATAATTTGATTATGTTTGCTAGTCAATAAAGTATTTATAATATTTTTTTATAGGTTTAATAAAATAAATAAATCAACTTCATTGTATCCCGCATACAGCATAGTAGGCAGAGGGTACCTGGCGTTAAGACATTCCGTTTCCGATTCCCATTTTTCGTCGAATTTTCCGATGCATTGCATATTGAGTGGCCGAACTCAATGCTGGGTTTGATACCAGAACGAAGAAATGAAAATATTAATAAATAATAATTCATTCCCTCGAGTGGAAATCGAACCCACAACCTTCACGTTACGATGAGATTAATTGTTAATAGGTTCTTGTCGTTTAATATCATAATATCTACTCGCCTTGTAATACTTGAAGTTAAATTTATTTTCTTGGGAATATTACATAATATATGTATATCAAGATAATATATGTGACCAAAATATCACATACCAACTATTAATTATTATTTAAAAAGAATATATAATAATAATTATAATATTTTGAATATACTTTTTATATTATCCGAGATCTGATTTTACAGGATAAGCAATGGGAAACTTGCAATAAGTCACTCCGTTTCCACTTTCGCGCTCGTTTAATTTTGCATAATTAATTTACTTAAGCGTTTATTCAAGAGGCGGAAAATATAATCCTGCTTAGCTGGATTTTTTTATTTTCACAGCGCTCAGAGACGTTACATGGTAGGTAGTAAAACTAAATCGTGTGGCTTATCTGTCCAGTGCAGGAAAATGCCTATTATTATTTTTATATATATAGTGAGCCGTTTGCGGCTTAGCCCGTTTGAACTTTACATTTATTTACTAGTTTGATTTGTTTTCGTGTTCTAATAACACTATAATTTTAAATGTATATAATTTTGAAATATTACATTTTTGTCAATTCCATTAAACAGTATTTTTACAGCAGCAATAAAATAATTAATGGGGAACGGAGTGTCTTAACTCTAGGTTCCCTCTGCCTCAGATTCAGATTGAAACTGAAAGAAAAATTATATAACTTTTATTTATGATTGAAAAAAACAAAGTCTGTTAGGAGACACAATAGTGAGAACAGATTAACATTAAAAAATATGTGTTTTGGGTTCAATCATATTAAAAAATGACCCTAAATAATACAATAGAAATAGTAGTATGTATGTCGAAAATAATTAAAAGTAATAAAAAATATTATCTATACAGTTAGGAAATATGCACACAAATAAGTGCATATATGTATATGCGTATTTAACTTTATCAACTGCTTTAAAATCTAATATCCGTTAAAGATCATCTACTTATAATAATTAAACCTGTTATTTGAAATGTAATTAATACTAATTTCGGATACGAAATTGTAATTTCCTTTGCACCATTCTAAATGAGTAAGGTACCGTTATTCTGAAATGTTGTTCGCTGTTAATCTTAACTTTTATAGATTATTTAAGATATTCTTTTTGATTAAAAATTTAAATAACTAATAGACCACAGCGATAGCATTTTTAACATAGTGAGACTGCCATATTGCAACATAATGCAGCTCAGGCTTTGAATCTGTATTACAAATTCAATACCGTACACCTTGAGAAAATTTTGTCACTTGGACACCTATATTAGCCGGTCAACAGGTCTAAACGATTTTAAACAGATTTTTGACACTAGACGAAAAAAAACCCACTACGTATGTTGTGTTGTTAGTTTTATCATTAACACCAAAGTAGTTAAATTAATTGCGTTTTCTTTAAAATGCTTAAAAACAATGTTATTATTTAAAAATCAAGAACAGATAAAAGGAAATAAATATGTCATCTCACTTCTGTGAATATTGTAACTTTCAGGCTAATTTACCTTAATTTACTAACTAAATATCTAACAATTACTTTGCATCTAATAGGCTTACTTTAGAAAAACTTTAGTTTTCAAGTTCAAGTTAATGATGTAATATGCCCATGCACATGTATACTATACTCGTCATGCCGCTTCAGCTTTACATGGTATTCTATATACATATAACAAGGTAGGCAGAGAAAATCTAATGTTAAGACACTCCATTAACTTAATGAGTACTTAATGAGATATTAGTTGATCTTAATATTAATATTCTTATTCAAATTGGATTTGAAGCTACAACCACCGTGAATCAAGCTCTATTAATACTTTTAGCTTAATATCGATTAAAAAAACGAGTCCACGAGTACACTTCATTAAAAACTCCGTTATATACTAAAATTTGCATGATGTATCAAATAGGCGCATTTTTCACGGTACAGATTTTAAAATTTTAAATGTAATATTATCACGAGACCGACCATTAGCGAGGACAATGGCAGTGCCTCCATTGTGCATAATATAGAACCGTCTCAGATTTTTCAATTATCATTTATTTAGATTAAAAACGAAATATTCCGGTTTTAATAATGAAATAGCTTTTGTGCGTGGCGTTTGTGGGTTTGATTTTTGTTGGAGTAATTAGTTGTGATTGTAACTCCAGAGTTGTCTCTCCTCAACTCTGAGAGTGTTGGAGGAAACCTATTGTCAACAGTGGAAGTTGAAAGGCTGATGTAATGATGATGATGAAAACATATCTCTCTGGTAATAATAACAAGTGCTCACTTATTTACACATCCTTAGCCGAATGGCCCATGAGAATGCTGGAAAAAACATAATTCGTATAATTCCTGTAACTTTCAAAGAAATATTATTAGATTATGACCGAAAAAACATCTAGAAAATTACTAAGAAAAAATATATTATATCCGTTCATGGTGTGATGGCATTCTTTTATATGATTCAATTATTAGTTACAAAATTGTATTTCAATTATTTTATCTGTCATATATATGACTGACTACAAATGACAATAACGTATCCATACCTATATTATAAATCCGAAAGTAACTCTGTCTGTCTGTCTGTCTTATACGCAATCAGGGCCAAACCGCTAATTTAATTGTGATAAAATACTCGTATAGAGATACTTGAGGGTCTCGAGATTAACATAGGATACTTGAGTACTGTTACGTTGTGTTGAGTTTCTTGCCGGCTCTTCTCAGCAGAACTGCCTTCCGAACCGGTGGTAGCTTTTTGTTCATATGTTCATTCGACGATTCAAAAGTACTTATAATAATTGCCTATTTGAATAAGGAATATTTTGAATTTTGAATTTGAATTTGAATTTTTTTCTCATATTTGTAATATTTTCGATATATAATACCAATATATTAAAATATTTATTAATTTGATATACAATTTATTTCGCCATGTTAATTACAACCGTCGCTATGCGACCGTTGCTAAGCAACGATTTGCAAAGAATGTTGTTGTTAGAAAACGTCACCCAAAATGAGCTTGCTTAACGCATCTCTCTATTGAAAACTAAAAAATAATTTCATAAATATATTTAATAAATATTCATATAGTTCAAGCGGGCGTAGCCGCGTTCGGGACCACTAGTAGGCTATAAACGTGAAAATATATTTCACTACGAAATCGAGAGCATAAGCTTCTTTATTATGCATCGAAATTAATCAATCTTACAAATCCCAGGGATATATTGGTGAAATTGGTTAATTCGTATTACAATTCTCTTTTATGGATATATTCGACACGTTCGGATATAATCGTAATCAGATAAGTCTTTTCAAAATATAATTTATATACGAGCGCACGTAATTGTTTTACAGCTTAATATGGGATGGGGAGTTATTGAGATGATTTTAATTAAAATGTAATTATTATAATTCGGCGTGGCTCAGTGGCACAATGGTGATGCGACGGTTGTGGGTTTGATTCCCAGTCGAGTAATAAATTCTTCGCTCTGGTGACAAGGTATATATTCTTTATTGCACAAAAAACAAAATACAGAAACTTAAGAGAAGAAAAATTTTGTTGACAAGGGTGGGCTTATTTCTAAAAGAAATCTCTTCCAGCCTACCAGTGGAAGTGGATATATGTGAAACAGCGGGGAGAGTATAGTGCATAACAGAAAAATATTATATTTGAATCTATAAATATAAATATACAATAATATATATATAAACTACATATACATATATACGCACATATATATTCTATAAAAAAAATACATACATTATTATAAATATTATATAAATACATAAATATTATATTATTATGATGAGTTAAATGACAAGAAAAATGAAATGCAATAATTTGAAACTCTGTCGGAATATATATTAATTGTTCCCAGTTTGTAAATGCTTTTTTAATTGGGATTTAAAGGATTTTAGGGAAGGGCTTCTCTGGATAGGATGAGGCAGTTGATTCCAAAGGGATGAGGCATATACGGAAAAGGACTTCTGCATGAATTTGGTATTGCTCCTAGGTATGTCAAGCGCCGGAACGACACACGACCGCCTAGAGCGTGAAGGAGGAGGAAGAACGTTGAAGCGGGAGCGTAGGTATGTAGGAAAATTTTTGTAGTTAATGATTTTAAAAAGTAAGGTAAGGATGTGCATATCACGGCGAAGACGGATTGGGAGCCACTTAAGCTGAGCACGAAATTGAGAAACATGATCATACTTACGTAAGCCAAAAATAAAGCGTATGGCGAGATTTTGAAGACGTTCTAATTTGTTAAGTAGCTCCTCAGTCGCATCCAAATAGCAGACGAGTATAGGAAGGAGAAGACATTGCGCTAGCATAACTTTGGTTTTATGAGGAAGGAAGTATTGGAGACGCCTAAGAGAATGGAAAGAGAAATGCATGCGCTTGCTGATTGCATTGATATGCGGTGCCCAAGACATGTTGCAATCAATTATAAGTCCTAAGTTCCTAACCTCGTTACAATAGGGAACCGTTACACCTGAGTAGCGTATCGCTGGCACAGTATCCCATTTGATTTTGTGTCTTAATTTATTACTGCCTATGATAATACTCTGAGATTTTTTGGGGTTGATAATTAAGCCAAAAGATTCGGCCCAAGTACGTATCGCATCGAGATCACTATTTAAACTATCGATAGCTTCAGGCAATCCATTTAAGTTACTATGGCGGTAAATTTGCAAATCATCTGCATACAGATGGAAGGGAGAAGTAATGACTTTAGATATATTGTTAATAAAGACAGAAAAGAGAAGAGGAGAAAGAACGCCGCCTTGGGGAACGCCAGCAGTAAGATCAAGCCAAGGAGATGTTATATCGTTAGCTTTAATACATTGCCGGCGGCCGAAGAGGTAAGAACGAAACCAGCTTATAGCTGCAGAAGAAATATTGACTGCTCGAAGTGTGCCAAGAAGTATATCGAAATCAACAGAGCTAAAAGCGTTGCTGAAATCTAACAGAACCATAACAGTGAGCTTGGTGTTGTCCATAGCACACCGAACATCCTCCGTTATATTCAACAAAGCTCCAACTGTGCTGTGAAAGGGACGGAAACCGGACTGGAAAGGACACAGTAGATTATTGGTTGATAGAAAGGAGTAAAGTTGGTTATTGACTAAAGATTCAAGGACCTTAGATAGAACAGGGAGGATGGATATGGGGCGGTAATCAGCGACATTGGAGGGATTAGAGGTTTTGGGTAATGGAATGACATAGGCACTCTTCCATAGTGAAGGAAAGACATTACTTGACAGTGAAAAGTTGATAATGTGGGTGACCACTGGTGCAATGCTTTCCAACACAGGAAGAATCATCTCAAGGCTGAGATCGTCACTTCCAAAGGCTTTGGTGGATATGGAATTGATACACTTCTTGACGTCATCTTCCGATACAGCTTTAAAATTAAAAGGAATGGAGTCTGGTAGGTTGAGACGTGATAGCAGTAATAATGTTTCCGATTTTATAAGGGGACTTATGTTACATGGTGGGGTTGTAAAAAAAGAATTGAGAGTGTGAAGATCCACTGAGACTTGACGAGTTTCAGTGGTTTTGCCTACACCAAACGACTCCAAGAATCTCCACACTTGTGCTTGACTGAGATTCTGAATAGTGTCATGGAAATAGCGACGTTTAAAGTAAAGGTAAAGCGCGGCGTTGCGCTCACTCATTGTGAACGTTAGTGAACAGTGTTTTAACATTAGGTTTTCTTCTGCCTACCCTGCTATGTGCAGGATACAGCGTGAAGCTGAAAAAAAAAAACATTTTGAGGCCATAGTGCCGCAGTTCAGCGTATGACTGTAAACACGACAGTTGTAAGTTCGATCCTCATTTGGGGGAACAAATAATTTTCAATGAAAAAAAAAGAACGGCGTTAAGTGATGAGTGTATCTGTTATGTAACTTAATTAAATATTAATCGTATTTGAGACGCGCGCTTACAATCGTTTAATACATGTTAATTTATTTATATGCCTATTCTATAATTAAGATAACACGATATATGTATAATATGTTTCAAATTTATAAAAAAATATTCTTAAAACAAACACATAATACGCATATTATTAGCACGAATGTTGAAATGTATTTCATAATCGACATTCATATAATAGATTGTTGCGGATTTATTGAATAGTTGAATATATTTTTTTCAGCTTCTCACTGTATTCCGCATTAAATAGGATAAGTACAGGGAACCTAGTGTAAAGACACTCCGTTTGCCATATTCTCCCGAATTCTGGAGGCATTGCGTGTTGAGCGGTACTCAACGCCGCGCTTTGCCTCGACTATTACATATCTTCAAGTGGGGATCGAACCCACAACCAGTGGCGTTTGTGTCAAACACTTGAACCCCCGCGCCACGGCTGGCCTCAAAATATCTATATATATAAAATCGAAAGGTCACTCACTCATCACGAAATCTCAGAAACTACATGTGCTAGGAATCTCAAATTTTGCATAGAAGTTACTTATAGGACGTAGGTGCTCGCTAAGACGGGAATTTGCAATATTCGACTCCTGAGGGGATTTTGGGGTTGAAAGTTTGTATGAAACTTCGTTACTGCAAATGCTAGGAGTCTCAAATTTTGCATGGACGTCACTCATGGAGACAGAAATTAATAATAACGTAGTTCACGCAGGCGAAGCCGCGAGCGGGCCGCTAGTATACGTATAAGTACATAATCTGCCAAAACAAGTTGCAAATGAGATCGTTTACCCATAGCGTGTCGGTGGCTGGCGGTGACTACGAAACTGTGGTACCGTTACTTCACACAGAACAGGTGTATGGGAACGTCTGAGATTACTTATAGTATATTGTATGGATATGTTTGTATGAATGATTGTTTAGTTTTGCTTATATTTGTGAATCAAATTATACTATTTAATATCTTTCTATGTATAATAATGTTAGTACAGCTGAAGAGTTCGTATGTTTGAACGCACTTCAATCTCAGGAAGTACAGTTGGATTTGAAAAATTAGTTATGTTTTTCAAATCAATTCTTCGTTCTCTGCAGCCGCAGCTCTGAGTCACTCAACACGCAATGCCTCCAGAATTAGGCGGAAAGTGGGGAACAGTGTCTTAACACTATGTCCCCTCTGCCAACCCGCTGTGTGCGGGATACAGCGTGAAGCTAATATGATCTGATCTAATCTGATCTGTATATACGAGTATGTATGTGACTAAAGTTGGTTCATGTCAGATTAAAGGCATTGGTTGTAAATTCTAATCTCTTTTTTGGAGATAATTAGCGATATTAGGCTACTATAACACTACATATTACATAATCAAGACCATCATGGCGCAATAGAACGGTAAAAATGTGACGGTTCTGGGTTCAGTCACAGATATGAATTACTTCTAATTCCTTTGCTCTGGTACGACGGTGATAGAGATGGGTGCATTACGCGTAGTTTGCTATCGTCACCTTATATTCCTCGAGATAGGAGGGTCTTGACACTAGGTTCTCTCTGCCTACTCTATATGCGGTATAAAAGATGAATCTGAAAAAAAAACTACAGAAATATTAAAAATATAACTTCTTAAAGCTGTCAATTCAAATAATTAGTTGTAAAATTATCTCTTCCTTTTACTGATGGATGTTAAAAATTATTCTATTCAATTTATGTTCTCAGTAAAAACTACTCTTGGAGGGAAGCTAATATGAATTTAATATATATGCAAATGGGTTTATTAAGTTTTTTATCACTTATCATTAGTTAATACCAGCTATTGAAGTGGTCTATTATATGTTTTTATAAGCCCCACTTTTCTAACTTTGTAAAACGCACACCATTAGTATTGAGAATATCGATTACAGCAAAGTCAATACAGATTAAAAGTAATGGAATGGTAATTTTTTGTATCTTCTTTTATTTTTTATCTATATCCTAGTGACACATAGAGGTTTTGTATTGTTTCTCTATTATAGATATTGTGTATTGGATAGCAGAGCCTATTTTCCTAAATGGGTTTTGAATCGACAACCATCCCATGCTATTTGATACTCTAATTTTATTATTTTAAAATAATAATATTAGTAACATCCATAAAAATGATAACTTCTAGCTTGTTCATTAACAGCAATTAGAAAAAATTACAACATGACAATTGGGCCTGTATTAATATTCCACAAAATAAGGACTTTTTAAAAATTCAAATGGTAAAACAAGTTTAAATTTTTCCTGCAAAATTACTTTTTATATTTTTATGAAAGTAAATATGTATAACTAATCTCTATATTTGTATGTATTTTTGCTATAAGTGTTTCTTCAGTTTGGTTCAAAGAATTGTGTTAAAATGAGCAGAAAAATATTGAGTTGACTGTGCCAAATGCGAGAAAGAAATGTTCCGTCATATATTACAAAAATTTTACTCGCAAAAGTTCACAAAAGTTTCGATAAAATATCGTATTTTTCTCTTAAATTATGTTTCTTTATCACATTATTAAAATATTTGCAATTTCAGAACTTCTTAAATTGTTGATTTATAAGACAGTAGGTTATATCCATACCTATATTATAAATTCGAAAGTAACTCTGTCTGTCTGTCTGTCTGTCTGTCTTTTCCGCAATCAGGGCCAAACCGCTAATTTAATTGTGATAAAATACTCATATAGAGATACTTGAGGGTCCCGGGATGAACATAGGATACTTTTTTTTTCTCATATTTGTAATATTTTCGTTATATACCAATATATTAAAATAATTAATTTGACAAGGAATTTATTCCGCCATGTTAATAACAATCGTCGCTACGCGTTGCTAAGCAACGGCTTGCAAAGTTTGCTGTTTTAAGAAAACGTCACCCACAGTGAGTTTGCTTAATGGGTGAATATACGCTATTTGAATTTCAATGGTCTATAGAAAATTTTTATGTTAACCTTATTATATTATTGTTTCTCTATGCTATGCTAATAAATAACATGGCCTTTTATCTGGCCCATATAGTCTATTGACGATAATTGTTTAATTTAAAGAATTATTAGCTTAAAAAGTTAAAAATGTATACTCCTGTGGCCTTCCCATTAATGCATTATAATGATTTAACGGCAATATACTTTGAATATGTATAAAAATATGTTTTATTTTTAAACTACCACTAACTTTTATAAACATCGAAACATATTTAATCAAAATACACGGTAAAAATATTTATTAATATAAAAAGAAATATCTTATTATCATGTCATGTTACAAATACGTCACTTCATCTGGCGAAACTCTAAAGAGGAAAAATTTCACTTAAAATCGCCGATGTATATTTTGACCTTGAACTACGCGCGTAGAACAGTGTGAAATTATTAGCAAGCTAACGGTCTCGAACAAAACTTAAATAATATTGCATCAATTTGCGAAATAATCTCCAAGAGTGTGTTTGTGCCAGTCGTTGAAGTATTTCCTTTGATAAGCATATGTTTTCGTATTTTATTGTTACAAAATTGTTTATTGGCTCAATACAAGGTTTATTGTGTGTAAATGTCATGTGTTACGTTAAATGGTGGTGCGAAAATCGAGTGATGTTATTTTTGTAAGTTATATACGATTTTGTCACTTCTCTGGCGTCACTTCTGTGCCAAGAAAATATTTAAAAAAGTGTTAAGTGGTAAAATAGTCAAGAAATACAAAGTGTTGAACGAAATTAATATGAAACCTTAAGACAGTCATCTAATGCAAATAAAAGTTGGTTATACAGACCTTCTTCAGTAGAAAACATTCATTTTTTAAGCGATGGTCCAGTTACTCAGTACCGTAACAAAGATAATGTTTTTTACTTAATTTGTAAATTGACTGAAACATATCCAAATATTTTTCATTTTACCTGGAATTACCATGAAGCCGGTCATGGCAAAGGACCTCCAGATGGTATCGGAGCAACATGTAAACATATCGCTGGCAAAGTTGTTGCTTTAGGGACTGACATTGCTACCGAATTAGATAAAAACTATCCCGGCATTCAAATATTTATGATAACCGAAATTTTCAAAAAAAGATACTGAAAGATAATAAACCAAATACTAAACTTTTCAGTGGTAAATTAAAAATGCACCAAGTACGAGGAAACTGTTTGGGCAATACGTTGTACATGAAGAGCCTCAGTTGCTTTTGTTGCAATTTTTGTCCTCATTTCCACTTAAGTGACATTAAATACCCCCAAAAACAAAATAAATTGGATGTTGCTGCAGCATATACTAATTCTGAGGAAGATGTGCCAAATGAAATGGTTGTGCATACATCTACGCATCTAATTAATTCATCTGATATAGTTAATGCAAACACTCCTATGTCTGTTAAGAATGGAGATTTTGTTCTTGTGGAATACCAAATAAATAATAAAAAATATAGATATGCTGGTGTATGTTCATCAGATTTTGATGAAGAAGAAGGAGATATCAGAGTTACATTTTTAAAAGTCTCCAATGAAGATGGTACTCTTTTTAAAGTAAACGACAATAATGACCCTTTTTAAAATAAACGACAATGTCTGATGTTAAATGGGAATAGATCTTGGCCATATTACCAGTGCCCAATATATTTATGAAAGGTAACAGAGTATTCTACAAGTTTCCAAAGCCAATTGATGTGTTTGAAAAGTAAATGATTGATTGTTCAGTATGTAAAATATTTAGTTACGCGAAAATTGTTAATTCTGTTCTTTGCTTTTGCATTGCTTGCTTTGCACTCATTTTTATGAATAAGTTCATGTATACTGTAGACTGAAATTTTTTAAGTTGTTTAAATAACCTCGAGACTGATAGATGTATCATTAAATAGTACTATTGTTTTGTTTTGTGAAAGAAGTTTATATTTTTGTTTTTTTTTAGTAGATTAACATTACAGTACCTGAAATGTTACAAACTTTTCACTTTTTGATTGTCTTATAATGAAAAACTATAAAACAGTAATATTTACTGTTATTTTCTTCTCAGATGAGACTAATAAGCAGAATATACTTCATTCTGTTATTTTAAACGGGTATTGAAAACTGAAGCATTAAAAACTATTAATATTAATATAACAATAAGGTTGCATTAAGAAATTATGAAGACTGAATGTGTCTTATATAATAAAAAATATTCTAATAGTATAATTTTTACGTGTTTTAATTAATATAAGTCCCCTTGCTCAGCTTATAACAATGGTGTGTCACTTTCCTGATTCAATTTATCACCACTCTGCCAGTAGTGTCACTCCTCTGGTAACACATTTTCCTCTGGTACTTATAAAACATAAAAATATGAGAAAATCTTCTGGCCCCCATGATTACAAATTTCAAAATAGTGTCAAATAGCGAAATTATAAATATTAAATAGAATAGATAACATTTCCTTCTGGGACACAAAAAACTCAAATAGCGTATATTCACCCTAATGCATACATGGTGCGCGCCGATATAGATTTATACAAATCTCTTTATACAAATCATTAACAAAAATTAGATGATTTCTATGATTTGATATTCATCCTTATGAAAATAAATATAATAGTCACTTTTAGCATTTCATCTAGATGGAAATTATAGTTTACTGTATAACATTCTAATAAATAATTAAGATGTGACTGATTCCAAATGACCTAGCCTTCGGGCGGCATAATATGAGTATGACCGACGCGAACGGGCGGATGACTTTGATGATTTTGTAAATTTTTATAGATTTTCGAATTACTATTATTTTTTATGTAATTATTTGCTGCTTATAATTAATTTATCTCAGTTTAGTTATCTATACCGATGTTATACACTTAAAATATCGTAATTTTAATCATTTGAGATTTTATTTAATATTGTTCGCAAAAATTAATAATTATTTAATATAGAAAAATGTTTAGTACGCGCGCACAGCAAACTTTAGGTTTTTTTTCTAATATTAAGAATTTCCTTTAGTTACTTTTACTTCTTTGGTTTGTTCATTTCGGTTACTCAGATATTTTTTCTAATAATAAATCTCGACTTATTATTATTTTTTAACTTATTTTAATGATTTAGGCTTATATTTTCGCGGGCGTAGCCGCGTCCGGGCCCACTAGTTAAGAAATAAAGTTTTAATACTGTAATTTATAACTTCGACGTCAAAGTCTGCTACTCCGAAAAAACTTTGCCAAAGATGTGTCTAAATGTCTAGGGGAATTTTGTTATAGCTATTTATTTATCTTTTGGATTAAATGTCTGGTGCATAATGATATTTACTTTATTAGTACTACAATAAATAAATTACTTAATGAAACATTAATTGTTAGAGAAATTTTAATAAAAGATAAGTTAAACAATGATAAACACAGTGATTGCTCAGAGTCCACACTTAACAAGATAAGTTTCCGGGTTCAAATCCCTCGCGGGAAGAATTCTTATGATAAATATGCGTTTGCCTATCCCGTTTGTCGCGTTTGTATACAAAGCGTAGCTGAGTCCCGCTACTTAACTCGCTGGATTCTTATATGGACAGAAAGAAGGGAGACAAATTATTTAATAATCATTTATCTGTCGGTCATGTTATTTTAATATCTATACTCTTAATTTGTTAATTAGTAACAACTGAACTGTAGCCCTTTCTTTTGTAGTTAAATTACTTGTCTGGTAATTATAATTGTATAATAAGTAGATGTCTTTCATCTACATTCTTAAACGTTTAAATTTTATTGAATAGTTGTGATTTTGCATACTTCATGATTATAGTCATTAACGCAACTGTGAAATGGCCAACCAACGGCGGTGTTTCCAGGTCGATACGACCTGGGGACCTTCGAAAAGTGCGTCAATCTCCACTTTAAAACCCGGTAACGCACCTGTAGCGCCTTTGGTGTTGCACGAGGTCGTGGGTGACGGTGATAACTTCCCATCGTGTGTTCGTTTACCATATTTCATAAAAATATATAAATATATATTTTATTATATAACTAGGTATTTAAAATATAGTAGCTATTTCAATATTCTAACATATACCATTTAGGCACAAGTACCTATAATACAAATATGATTTAACGAGGTGCAACACCGACCTACTTACAGATATTCGATTTCGATACTAATTGGTAACCGATACAGAAATGGTCAGAATCAACTTCAATTATGTTCTCGTTAGATTTGGTTGGATAATTGCTTGACAGATGTAAAGGTATTAAGTAATCTAGATATTAAATTTAATTAATCAAGTCTAGTTAATTTATGTGGCACAGATTCAGGTTGCAATCAGGATGGTTGTGAGTTCGATTCCCACTCGGGGTATGAATTGTTTTTATATATCCGATCTTCGCTTGTCAAAACCCGGCGTTGAGTTACGCCATTATACAGCGCAGAGATAAAAAATACTTTAGTTAAAATTTATTAGCTGTGATTTTACAATGTCCTTGGTTTTTGTACAGATTAGATATATTAACTATTGATTGGTGGTGACAAAAAGTGCAAAGCCTGAGGCACTATGTAATTACAACAGGATGTCCTCGATGTGAATGATAAAATATATTACTATAGAATTTAATAAAGCTCAACATGTAGTATTTCAAATATTAGTGATTCGGCACTAACGTTTGTATTTAGATTTAGCATCAATTTTACCCTGACGTTAATTGAATGGGGAACTGACAGCGCATTGACCAGTGCAACAAGTTAACTTCATTAAAATACAAAAACTGTACTAGGTACTACGAAAATCTAAAAATAATTATTCTACTGATTTTGTTTGTACTTAAAGTTTTATTTCTTAGAATAGACATTATATTGCAATGTAACAACTATAATTATTTATTAACGCTGTGGTAACAAGCTTACATGCAATGCCTCTAGATTTTGGCGGTCTTAATGGGAACGTCTTATATCCCCAGGTTCCCTCTGCCTATCGTGCTATTTACAGTGTGCTTAAAATAAAACACTTAGAAAAATGCAAGATTCCAAAATAAAAATTTACCATTTTGATTTTGTAATATTATAGCTTTTATTCGCATTATCCATACCTATATTATAAATTCGAAAGTAACTCTGTCTGTCTGTCTGTCTGTCTGTCTGTCTGTCTGTCTTTTACGCAATCAGGGCCAAACCGCTAATTTGATTGTGATAAAATACTCGTATAGAGATACTTGAGGGTCTCGGGATGAACATAGGATACTTTTTTTTATTATATATTCTTTATTGCACATATAAGAAAATAGTAAAAAAAAACAGATGAAAATTTATGTTTACAATGGCGGGCTTATTTCTGAAAGAAATCTCTTCCAGCCAACCTATGGAAGTGGATGAGTGCCAAACAGCGGAATAAGAACACAGTGCAATCAAAAAAAAATATCCGAAAAATATATATATATTAACTAATCCATTATATATATAATACATGCTACAATATATATATACATATACATACATATATAATACATACATAATATATACCCATACATACATATATATATATATATAACTAGCGACCCTATTGCGGCTTCGCCCGCTTTTACTACTGGATTATTCATATAATGTATGTTTGCAAAGCACTTCAGATAATGTGAAAATTAATTAAACCCTAATGCAACCCGCATTTTCGTAGTTTCAATAAGGACTTTTCCAATTGTTTTACACAGCAAGGATTTTTTAGTAGGTACCGTAATTTTAAATCTGTGCTACTAATCTTTTTCAAGTACTTATTAAAATATATTTAAATTACTATTTTTAGATAGTTAAATGACATCAAATAATACATTCAACTCGAATTATCCAATACGTGCAAACGCATCTAAATCTTCGTTGCTATAAAGGCAGGTCGGGTTTTTTTTTTCGAGCTTGTGGTTAATGCTGAAGAGGGTATTCTGTCTCTGATGAAAAGCAAGCACTACGTGGCTGCCTGTGACGAAATTAAATAGAATGCATCGGCCGGGATTTGAACCCGGGCTGCCCGCGTGGCAGGCGAGCATTCTACCACTGAACCACCGATGCGTGTAAGGCAGGCGGGCGCGGCGGACTCGCTTGTATAAGCATAACGTCGCGAGGCGCGTTTCGCAGCAAGGATTTTTTGATATTGTAACAACTTCTAAAGCACTTATTAAAATGAAAAACAGAAAAGACAGTTTTGATCTACATTAAATGGCCAACGTAACTAATATACTTATTTATATGCTGAGAGTAAGGGATAAGTGAAACTTGACTCGATACAGTTGATGTGTGAACGGCGTGATATGTCAATAATTAAATGCGTTTTTCTCTAATACTATTCGCAATTTCGAAATAGTGTAAAAAGCAAATTTTATCTTCGTTTAACGTAGAAAATTAATAAAGTATTTTAAAGGA
>HE671839.1:36822-67876 GCA_000313835.2 Heliconius melpomene melpomene
ACGTCGCGGGGCGGCAAGGATGTTTTGATATTGTAACATCTTCTAAAGTACATATTAAAATGAAAAACAGTAAAGACAGTTTTGATCTACATTAAATGGCCAACGTAACTAATATACTTATTTATATGCTGAGAGTAAGGGATAAGTAAAACTTGAGTCGGCACAGCTGATGTGTCAACGGCGGGATGTGTCAACAATTAAATGCGTTTTTCTCTAATACTATTCGCAATTTCGAAATTGTGTAAAAAGCAAATTTTATCTTCGTTTAACGTAGAAAATTAATAAAGTATTTTAAAGGATAAGGATTAATACCATTATGGAAAAATATCCCTCACAATAAAAAAATTATTGAAATTACTATTTTTAGACAGAAATATGATCACTACACGTTATCCTTAAAAGATAAAAATATGCTCTCGCGGACTTTTTTGTAGATCTCATTGAGAGGAACAATACTCCAGTACATTTTTTTTATGTAGTACTTACCATTAAAGCAGCGCATGCGCGAAAGTGTCTCAGCGGGTAGGACTTTATTCATATTTTTCGTATTTATGTTAATTTACATAAGAATGTACAAATAATAAACTATATATAAACCTTCTACGAAAAATACTCGACCTAATGGTGAAAACCGCAATAAAATCCGTTGGGTGGTTTAGAAGAAGAAGAGTTAGAAACAACAGACAGACACGAAAAGCGACTTTGGTTTATAAGATATAGGATAGGATATAGGATAGGATACATATATATATATATAATATACTAGAAACACTGATTAAAGCTATGTCAAATTACTTTCACTTTTGAGCAAATGTTTTTTAAGTTGGGATTTAAATGAATTTAGGGAATGGCTTTTCTGAATAAGATTGGGAAGTTGGTTCCAAAGGGATGCGGCATATACAGTAAAGGATTTTTGAAGGAATTTGGTATTGCCCTTCGGTACGTCCAACATCGGAATGACATACGACATTTTTTTTCTCATATTTGTAATATTTTCGATATATACCAATATATTAAAATAATTAATTTGACATGAAATTTATTCCGCCATGTTAATAACAATCGTCGCTACGCGTTGCTAAGCAACGGCTTGCAAAGTTTGTTGTTTTAAGAAAACGTCACCCAAAGTGAGTTGGCTTAATGCATACATGGCGCGCGCCGATATAGATTTGTATACATTAACAAAAATTAGATGATTTCTGTAATTTGATATTCATCCTTATATGAAAATAAATATAAGAGTCACTTTTAGCATTTCATCTAAATGGAAATTATAGTTTACTGTATAACATTCTAATAAATAATTAAGATGTCACTGATTCCAAATGACCTAGCCTACGAGTTGTATAGTATGACCGACGCGAACGGGCAGATGACTATGATGATTTTATAAATTTTTATATATTTTCGAATTACTATTATTTTTTATGTAATTATTTGCTGCTTATAATTAATTTATCTCAGTTCGGTTATCTATACCGATGTTATACACTTAAAATATCGTAATTTTAATCATTTGGGATTTTATTTAATATTGTTCGCAAAAATTAATAATTATTTAATATAGAAAAATGTTTAGTACGCGCGCACGGCAGACTTTAGGTACTTTTTGTAATATTAAGAATTTCCTTTAGTTACTTTTACTTCTTTTGTTAGTTCATTTCGGTTACTCAGATATATTTTTCTAATAATAAATCTCCACTTATTATTATTTTTTAACTTATTTTAATTATTTAGGCTTATATTTTCGCGGGCGTAGCCGCGTCCGGGCCCACTAGTGATACAATATTTTTTGCGTTGGTCTAGAAAGTTTTATTGTGTAACTCTTTAATTGGGATATTGACAACATTAAAAATAATATAATGACAAATAAACGCGACAGGCATTGATGAGTAAAATTTGTGTCAAGTTCAATTTAAATATAAATAATAGTTTTTATACACTACTAGCGGCCCGCTCGCGGTTTCACCCGCGTGAACTATGTTATTATTAATTTCTGTCTCCATGACTACGTCCTAGTGACGTCTATGCAAAATTTGAGACTCCTAGCATTTGTAGTAACGAAGTTTCATACAAACTTTCGACCCCAAAAACAACCCCTTAGAAATTGAAAATTGCAAATTCCCGTCTTAGCGAGCACCTACGTCCTATAAGTAACTCCTATGCAAAATTTGAGATTCCTAGCACTTGTAGTTTCTGAGATTTCGTGATGAGTGAGTGACCTTTCGATTTTATATATATAGATTTATATTTAAATCGAATTATAGAAATTGTATTATAGGCTGCACATTTGTATAACGTAACAAATATAAAGAATTCCAGTGAATAATTCAAATAAAATATACGATAACTTTCCTAAAAATGTATAACCGACCTTTCAGAACACTCCACTGTCCATTGTGCCTCCGTTTATCGTTCTGAACGATTCTAAACGTTTTGTAGAACACTGTTATATTGTGCCATTGTCTTAACGAGACATATGATAGATTAGCTCGCATACAATAGGCTCTACAAGGCTTTGTGTGTTGGGATGCACTTCATTAGGTGATGTTTAAGTGGAGATTAGGTGATGAAGTCAGATGTGGACCGTCATAACTGTACCTGGTAGTTATATAGATATTTTGCATAGGCAAATCTATCAAAAAAAAATGTAATCGATCGGTCTGTATGGGGAAGATATGTATATAAAGAAAATGTTATTGGTGACATATAAATTTTAATAATTTAATAGAAACAAAAACAAGACTTTCTTTTTGTCTGTGTGTTTGTTCACGCTAATCTCAGAAACGGTTTACCGGTTTAATTGCATCTGTTACTATTGAATTTTAGCAAGTTCCCTTAATATTTAGTTTTTGTTTTCTTTCAATTTTCTATGATTCCTAACTCTATACTTACTTTGTTTTGTTACCAGAGCGAGAAAATGAATTGAGAATCGAACCGTCACATATATATTCAGACATTATTCCACTGCGGCTACAGTCCAAAGTGTCTATTTTATGATAATAGTAAAATTTTCAACACTAAACGGCAACATAGCCCTCGCAGTTTGTTTGGACTATGTAAAATAGGGTATTTGGCTCCGATTATCATTGCAAATATCTATTACCGTCACAAGGGCTGACCCTTCGAAGATCCTTTCAAATATTGATGAGATAACTTGCCCTATATTTATTCGGTGTTACTTTATGAAAAATGGTGACGTGTAAAGAATATGTTTACTTTGTAATTTGTTCAGGATTTTATCCTTGTATTGAATAAATAATAATGCTTACTATATTTAAATTAAATAGTTAACATTATAACATTTAAAAAATTTAGATGATCGATTTACTTTTTGATCATTGTTTTGATTTTTTTAATATCCTTATCATTCTTTTTCTACGTACTATGAACACAGTCAAAGAGACTCCGATTTCTTTGCTGCCGGAATTCGAGACATTGGATATTTAGTGATGGAATTTAATTATAATCGACGATTCAGATTCAATCCTTATAATGCAATATTTAAATAAAGAATATTAACCTTCGATTAATTATACACAGTATATAGTTGATCGAAGATATTGACGTTTAAAATCAAACGCTAACGTTTTGCGCCACCCCAATTTATCTTATATTTGAATTTCTAATTCATATTTATTTAAACATGGGAACTAAATACAAAAATTAAATTAACTTTTTGATATTAAAATATTTATGTAAGTAAATTTTAAATGTAATGTTTTAAATGTAAAAAATATACATGTAAGAAGCTGTCGCTTCGGAGCAGTGGCTTCAATTTTCTTACATTTTAACTAAGAAAGAAGAGACAAATTAAATTATCTTTTGTGCTCTCTTGCCGTTGAATTCATTCAAATTATAAGAAATGGAATTTAAATTGGTTTATTCTTGAATAAAACAATTTAACATAAAAAATCCTTTGTAAATAAATTGTTACTTTTTGAATTTATCTTATTTATATAAGTACTAGATGTATGTATAAATAGTATATGGGAATACTTTAAGCCTTCGTTGTGTAAATTCTTTTAATAGAAGAGTTCCTGTTGATATTCCATTGCCAACACGCGCTTTTACCGTACAAGAATAGCATACAAGTAAACATTTTTTAAATTTTTTCTTCATTTAACGCTGTATCCCGCACATAACAGGATAAGCAGAGGGAACATAGGAACTTAGTGTTAAGATGCTCCGCTCCCCACTTTCCACCGAATTCTGAAAGAATTACGTGTTTAGTGATGAAACTCAATTTTTACCTAAAAAACACTTTTGGATTAGGTCACTTTTATTCAAACTGTGTATTATATGAAAGCTGTGATTACCACTTGTCTTTGTGAATCCAACAAACAATAACTACTTGTAATTTTTCTTATACGTGTTCATTCATTCAACATTTGATGAAAGCGAAACTCTTGTCAGCTTTCATGCTCGATGATCCTCTTCTAGATTTTCTAATTCACTTTGTTTTTTGTCTTATCTGAACATATTCGATCGCAGTGATTTCTTTGTTTTAATTTATTTACTACATCTTTGTAGGTAATGGTTGTTTTATTTATATCGGTAAGTAAAAAAAGTTGTATCAATTTAAATATAACTTATTCTAACTCAACAAAATGGCTACAGTTTTTTTTATAAAATTTTATTCTTCAATTGCATCTTAAGTGATGATATAATTCGAATATGAAAGTAATTTAGATTAGTAAATAAATAATACTGTAGCAAGCAGGCGATTCCGTGAGAGGGTTGCTAGTATGAAATAAAAGCTGTATTTTTATACTCGTACGTGCAGTTTTTTTTGTTATATAAAACATTTGTCATGTATTTTTTATTCATTTCATGATTTCTGTTTACAACAAATATTTGGCTACCTCGTGTAGTTTCGACATTCCGCAAAAACGACAAGTGCCTGTTTTGACAAAGTGTGCAATCGTAAAAGGTTGTTATTCTGTAATAAAATACGCCGCCTACTTCGTTTACCGTGAACTACCTATATAATATTGGTTAGGTTAGTTCTCTCCTAGTACTCTATTTCCTAGTCCCCAAGGAACCTCCATGAAATATATGTAAGTACATATCTTACATTAGAGATATTTAACTTATCTTTTCTATCTCAGAATATTTTAATAAGAGAAAAGAAGTAAAATATCAGATAAACCTATTGCCTATATATATATTATTATATTTAAAAAAAACCAGGTCCTCTATATAAATGATAATAGCTACGTATATGTGCATATCTAATATTAACTTGATCCGCCGAGCGGGAGAGGCTGCGCTTTGAAACAGATATGTTGCCCCATTGTATTGTACGCATTTGAATTCTATTATAGTGTTAAAGCAAAAAAGTATTATACGCTTATTTTAAAATATATCATTACTGTTTAAACTGATTATGTTATATGATAAGTAAATTCAGTAAGAAAATTCTAATGAAAAATCACGTCATTAGAATCTAAGGTAGTATTCGCAAAATTACGCGGCGTAGAACGCTGAAATATGTAATGTAATATCCTCGGAATGTGTAGGGGATCACTAGGAGTGGATTTTATGTTTTATAGTTCTTGACTCTCATAAACGAAGTTTCGGGCGGTCCCTTGTATTATTTCAGGCTAGTCATGACGCGGGGCACAAGCATGCCACTGCAAACGCGACAGGATTCGATTTCAACTCGAGGAAGTAAAATATTCAATATATTCATTTCCTCGCTCTAAGGAACGAGGCAAAGCGCGGCGTTGATTTCCGCCACTCAATAGGCAATACTTCCATAAATCGTCGGAATGGGGAACCGAAGTGTCTTAATGGGAACGGAGTATCTTAACACTAGGTTACCAGGTTCCCTCTGCGTACTTTGCTATGTACGGGATACAGAGTAAAACTAAAGAAAAAAAGTATTATATTACAAACTAGCGACCCCCTTGCGGCTTCGCCCGCTTTTACTACTGGATTATTCATATAATGTATGTTTGCAAAGCACTTAAGATAATGTGAAAATTAATTAAACCCTAATGCAACCCGCATTTTCGTAGTTTCAATAAGGATTTTCCAATTGTTTTACTCGGCAAGGATTTTTTAGTAGGTATCGTAATTTTAAATCTGTGCTACTAATCTTTTCAAGTACTTATTAAAATATATTTAAATGACTATTTTTAGATAGTTAAATGACTATTTTTAAACGGAAGAAATTATAAACGAAAGCCTTCCTACTAATTACTACTACAAAAAATATGAAACTAATATATCGCACTGAAATAATACATTTAACTCCAATTATCCAATACGTGCAAACGCATCTAAATCTTCGTTGCTATGCCTCTATAGCGGGCGGGTTTTTTTTTTCGAGCTTGTGGTTAATGCTGAAGAGGGTATTCTGTCCCTGATGAAAAGCAAGCACTACGTGGCTGCCTGTGAGGAAAATTAAATAGAATGCATTGGCCGGGATTCGAACCCGGGCCGCCCGCGTGGCAGGCGAGCATTCTACCACGGAACCACCGATGACTGCTCATGACGCGCTTGTATAAGCAAAACGTCGCGGGGCGCGTTTCGCAGCAAGGATGTTTTGATATTGTAACAACTTCTAAAGTACTTATTAAAATGAAAAAACAGTAAAAGACAGTTTTGATCTACATTAAATGGCCAACGTAACTAATATACTTATTTATATGCTGAGAGTAAGGGATAAGTAAAACTTAAGTCGACACAGCTGATGAGTCAACGGCGTGATGTGTCAACAATTAAATTCGTTTTTCTGTAAAACTATTCGCAATTTCGAAATTGTGTAAAAAGCAAATTTTATCTTCGTTTAACGTAGAAAATTAATAAAGTATTTTAAAGGATAAGGATTAATACCATTATGGAAAATATCCCTCACAATAAAAAATATATTGAAATTACTATTTTTAGACAGAAATATGATCACTACACGTTATCCTTAAAAGATAAAAATATGCTCTCGCGGACTTTTTTGTATATCTTATTAAGAGGAACAATACTCCAGTACATTATTTTCATGTAGTACTTACCATTAAAGCAGCGCATGCGCGAAAGTGTATCAATGGGTAGGACTTTAGACACATTTATCGTATTTATGTTAATTTACATAAGAATGTACAAATAATAAACTATATATAAACCTTCCCTGAGAAATACTCGACCTAATGGTGAAAACCGCATAAAAATCCGTTGGCTGGTTTAGAAGAAGAAGAGTTAGAAAGTTCAGACAGACACGAAAAGCGACTTTGTTTTATAAGATATAGGATAGGATGTATTCCTTGCTAATTTACAAATAGCAACAAATTTACAATAACCCAGATGCAACGTTCATGGCCATTCAATGGCATATAGGTATATAATACATACATACAATGTGAACATAACGTATACGTATTTACCATACAAACGAAGCTCTGACACTACGTCACAAAGCTTTGGGTACTAATTAAGCCGCAGCGTTCAATTACGATTAACGAGAGAGTTGAAGAGCTGTGCAAACGCGATGTTCGATGATGTGATGCACCTTTGCTTGCTTAGTTTGACTAATGTTGGTAAAATGAACTAATTTGCTGTTATATACAGAATTTTCATATATTATCTAATTATTAACTCGAGGTTAGTCGAGGCCAGTCGTGGCGCAGGGCGTTGAGATCCGCTACTCAACACGCAATGCCTCCACAATTCAGTGGAAAATGGGAAGTGGAGTGTCTTAGTACTAGACTTCCTCTACCTACCAGCTAAATACGGGATACGGCGTGAAGATGAAAAAAAATGTAGTTAACTCGGTCGTAGTACGATGGCTATAAACAAATAAATAACAGTTTAAATGGCAATTCAAGTTTATTCTAACATTATTCCTTTAAAATCCGATCAAAATTTTCATTGTTAATAATTATCACGAAAAAAGGTAACCAAGTATTTCAAACATTCGAAGACGGTGGTAATATCTTGATACGAAGACTTACTAATAATACAGGATTTCGTAGATCTTACCTTGTTATATTTGAAATAACGTATTTCTTATTGAGCACATAAGAGGCTGCTACGAAGGGATATATGAAGCCTCATAAATTTTGTAAGAAATAGACTAGGTGGAGGAATTGCTACAGAGAGCGACCACTGTTCTTTTCGAGCTAGAAAAATATATTTTTAAATTATTATTTGTTTAATATTATTTACAAATATTGTTTTTGTATAAAATTTAATTTAATAGTATATTAAAATAGAATAATAATAATTTTTCTGTTTTTTTTTCGGTTAGTTGGAAATAAGGCCAATTTTAAACGTGACAAGTTGTGGGTTCGATTTGTTATGTATGTAATTTTAACCCTAAAGGGGTGAAATAGGGGTTAAAGTATTTAATTGAACACGTGTTTCATGGTTTTCTAGAATTCTTCCCCTCAAATGCTTTTAAAAATCTAAATTTCAAATTTTATAAAAATCGGTGCAGATTTAAAATTTTTTCCATACAAACTTTCAACCCCTATTTCTCCCCTTTAGGGTTAAAATTTTTCAAAATCCCTTCTTAGTGGATGTCCAGATTACGAAAGTAAAGATCTGTCCAAATTTCACGTTTCTATCATCAGCGGTTACGGCTGTGCGTGCGTCTTACCTCAGTCAGTGAGGACAAATCCTTTTATATATATAGATTAAGTACTAAATTTCAAATTAAATTAAAATTAAAAACAAAACCGCGCCCACTTTCTCATAGACTAGATACAACAAACTTACTTTCCTTAAGTTTGCTTACCAAGTTTATTTACTTTTGCGACTAGCCAGTACGCTTCCTGAGTACGTTCCGATGTCGACTTGAAATGTGAGTAGAGGGGTGTGATGGGGGGCTTGTATGAGTGCTGTACGGTGTTACCAGATCCTTAGATATGATATGACTTTATATGTAATATAACGTATGGAATGGTAAAAAATATATTGTGTGTATTTTAAAGTAAGGATTGAGGTTTCATCGGAGGAATGAATTATTTAATAGTTTCATTTAGAAAGAAGCGAGTTGTTCTAACACAAGATTCCTTGTGCTACCCTGATTTGTGCCATATAAAATAAACTTAATCTAGTGCAGTAAAATAGATTAGTCATAATTCATACTCTATTAGCTTAATTAAATAATATTAAAGATTATCGATATATGTAGTTTAAAATTTCCGTGACATAATAACATAGTTAACTTTCCGCGTTTTCTTATGCATTTTAACACGATATATTAAATCGCGATTGTGTTGCAATTTTATTTTTCGTAAGCGATTACGTACACATTCTTTGTGTTCGATAACAGCGCGTCATACGTCGTACAATCGATGCATGTATATGGAAATCGATACTTTTATGTTTTTGTGACTGATGACGTTTGGTTTATTGTAGGTATTGTTTTTTTTCGTAGAATAATAGTAGGTATAAATAAATGAATATAGGATAATAATAGTACTAATATTTTTGTTTCTTGCACATTTTTTTTTATTTTTTTGTTTGGTATAGAGAGCAATTGTGACATAGAGACACAAGCGTGTGACAGATTATGGATCGATTCCCACTTGAGGAGATTAAAGTGGGGACCGGAGTGCCTTAACACTAAATTTCAAGTGTCATCATGCTAGATTGTATATGCACATTTTATCATTATTTAATATTTAAATTGTTCATAATACAACTAGTTTTATTTGAGGATCTAATGCAATCTTAAAATTAAATCTCCCGTTTTTATTACACTTTTAAATAAATCTAATACAAGACTTTCTCAAAGCTTTAAAACTAACCGCCCATAACATTAACGAGCGACATTTTGTTTTTCTTTACTTTAGTCGCAGAAGTTTTAACCGGCTGTGTGCTTAGTGCCTTGTTGATTTTATTCTAGCAGTGATAAGAAAAAAGATCCTATAGACGTAATTATTCGTTTTTTAATTTAAGTTGTCTTTTTAAGAAATATTTATGTAAATGTTCTTTTAATTCTCACAAAGCGTGATTAGTATATTTTGTATATTAAGTTTCCTATCTAATTTCTATAAAACCTTTTTTGTGGAATATATTAGATTTGCTTCTTTTATAATTATTAAAAATTTCATTTTTTAATTATTTGTCTTTAGAGACCAGTCTCGACACAGTGTCATAAGTATGACACTATAAACGCGACAGGTTGTGGGTTCGATCACCACTCGAGATAATGAAATATTTAATATTTTCGTTTCCTCGCTCTGGTAACGTCATTCAACACGCAGTGCATACAGAATTTAACACTAGGTTCCCAGGTCCCTTTTACCTACCCTGCTATGTAGCGTGAAGCTGGAAAAAAATCTATAATATCTATAGCCAGTTTTATTTAAATAATTCAAAATTTCCTTCATATTTGCATATTGCGTTATCTCATTCAATATCTTGATATCTATTCAGAGAATAGTTAATAGATCTTGGAAGTATCAATCCAGGTCTAAGCCATGAAACTCTAACCTACTTTCTAACAATAGAGACGCTCCGCATTGTAATGCGTTATAAATTTATACGTCACGTGTGTGAGATATATACGTAGTTTAAAATACGTGAGAAATTATAAAAAAAGGTATATTTTTATCATCGTCATTCCGCCTGACGCAAGTGTGCTTGACAGGGGGAAGTAAACTCGATATAAAATATTTCAATTCTGGTGAGAAAACACTCCGTTCTCTAATACATATTGACAGAATTAAGGCAACAAGCCTTGGAGGAACCTGAAAATACTATCGATTAATATTGTCATAAAACTTCAGATCTTTGAGCCCCTTTAAAGCCGACTCTGCTTATTTATATTTTATAGTTAATTCATATAAACTTCTTCAACATGTATTATTTATATACATATACAATAAACAATCTTAATATTAAATATATTTGTTTTAAAACAAATTACAATAGCTAATAAACCATGTAATACAAAATAGTTTGCGTCGATGAAATTGAAATTTTGAAATGATTATTTCAAGAATAAACTTTTATCTACTTCTACTTCTATTCAGCATTTTAAAGTAGTTTGTAACAGAATTTGAAGAATAAAATATGAGTTCGCAACTAGAGAAATATCTTCACTCATATAATAAATGTGAAGAGCAACTTAGTCTGTCTTTGTATAGCTTCTTCACAGCCATTATATTGAATCTTTCATGGAATTCAATATAGTGAAAAGTTAAATGGTGTACATTATTTTATTTAACCGACTTCATTTAAGTTTTATGATCAGCTTTACGTATATTTTAAAGTTACTGCGAGCTGAACGTTCCATCTCTTAGAGTTTTTCTATGATCGTTATTATTATAAAAAAAATATTTTAAATGAAAGCAGTACGCGAGGTAATTAAGAAATCGTTGGTTTCCACCATGATAATATAATAATTATGTCAACTGACTCGCCACCTCAGTCAACCACCACGTGTGACCACGGACTACTGCAAAGTGTTAAAGAGATTATCAAAGAAGATAAGAGACTATCAAATACTTATTAATTATAGAATTACAGGAACAAACTACGCGGGCGAGAGCCAAGTTTAGGCGTTAATACTTTACAGAAGATTTATGTCTACGAGTATGCTGGTCATGTTCCATGTGAATCAACAGAGGAGATTAAATTCGTGAGAACGCCGCCTACGGTCCACTTTTATGGGGCAAGATTGCAGTTGCAGTTTGCAGTTTACACTGGCGGTGCGAATAATAAAATAAAATACATAAATTGATACTATTACTTGGAACTTACGCTTATTATTATTCTGTTATGTAATCTTACCAATAAAATTTAATGTTTCAGTATGGTCCAGTGGTTGCAGTGAGATCTTCAATGTCTATACCAATTTTATGAACTTTCAGAATTTGTTTGGTTTATACGCGCTAATATTAGGAACTACTGGTTCGTAGTGGTAGTTTTTTGTGCTTGCATATTTCTATATGCCATATAGTCACTAAAAGCTAGTGTAGACCGAGGACGATGTAAATTGTGAATACCGTAGCACCCTATCGTATTAGTTCTTGTTACTAGTACCAACTAACTCATAGTAGAGCGTCTGCTCGATTGTGATATACGAGTATGGATTCACAAGAGATGAGTTCTATTTATATGCAAAGTGTTAAGTATAAGAGCAAATATTGTCTCAAAAATTGGTCTGGAAATGGGAAACGAAGAGTCTTAGAAGACTAAGTTCTCACCCTGCTGGTGCAGCTACCATTTAATCCATAGGTAGATATGGTACCGCTATACGTGTAAAATCTCATATTTTTATAGTTTATACAATTTATCAATGTCATGGTTACCCTTTCTTCATGCTGACACTCAGATATATACTCGTAACATATTAAATTAACCGTCCAACCGTGCGAATCAATAAAACTAAGATTGATGCTAACGCCTACACTTGATTTTATGATGCAAAATTGTTAAGTTTTCCCAACAAGCCTGCTAGAGGCAGATAAGCAGTTACTGCTATTACGAATACCTTGATTAAAAACTGATAATTATATTTTACTTGGTTTGATCCTAAGATTGCTAATCTAAAGTAGTTTTACTGTTGCTATGAAAATAAAAATAAGACAAAAATTCTTGTTTATCAGTTTGTCTATTAATTTTTAAGAGATGCTAGTTTACCAATAGATTTCAACTTTAATAAGTTTTAATTTTATATTTGTTTAAAAAAATGTACAACTAAACAATTTTTAATTTACTTAACCACTGATTTGAATAAATTAATTATTTTTTTCCAATTGATTGAATAATTTTTATTCAAATTAGTCATAAAAAATAAAATTTTCTTATAATAAATTCTATTTACTATATTTTTACTGTAATATTGATATATTAACTTAAAAGGCTATTCAAAAGCGTCAGTTGCCCATTCGACCGTTATGCCATTGAAATTTCGAGTCGTGATTAAAATTGAGCCAATAAGGCTAATCGTTTCTTTTCCTTTCAACGATATTATACGTATAATGTATACTTATATATAAGTTTAAATTATATACTTATAATACCTAAATATATGTACTGTTTAATTTTAGTCATGCAATTACTGTGATATACAATAATAATTATTGTAACTTCTACATATTGTAGAGAAGTTAAGAAGAAAATAATAGTAGCTTCTCCTTCATTTTTTATTTAGTAAATTTATCCCATAATCATGTTTTTATTCTGAATAGACGTTTCTTTCATTCTGATCTTTGGTGATATATATTCTTATATTAAACATTCTTTGTATATATAGATAGGTATTTTGAATGTTTAAATTTTTTCTCTGAGTTTAATAAGATTAAATTTTAACTACAATGTAAATTGTGCTTGGATATGTACATGATATATAAAGTTTATACAATGTAATTTATATGTTAATAGAATTATTTCTTGCAGAGCGGTATTTGCATAAAATTTAAATTTCCTTATAAGAGAATACCTAAATACTTTCAAAATTAACATTAATGAATGTTATAGACCTCCACGTAAAGAATTTCTTTTTTAGTTTTTTAAAAAAATTATAACTAAATTTAAAACTATTTAACTGAAACTCAGTTTTATGTGAGGTAATAGGTCATATTACGGCCTAAACATAAAAAAAATATATAAAATATGGATAAGATTGTAGATACATTTTACAGCTTATAATTTTACATAGATAAAATACTAGGTACGTTTACGCTACACCATAAAGCAACATGTCGATATAAATAACCTTATGGCAGAATAGTACAATAAAGAGGAACATAAACAAACAAAGTACGACCCACTAGCATTTTAAACTGGAAAGAAAATAAAACTTTACTGCGACAACTAGAGAAAGCACTTACAAAAATTATATGAAAACACATAAGAAATCTCATAAATGACAATTTTAATGTTGACACTGAAAACTCGTGTGCGAGGTCAAGAGCATTTGTTTGGCTTTTATGCACATTCCTGTTATAATTGAACGTGACACGACCTTGTCCGAGTAAAAAACGGTTATAATATAAAATGTGAACTGCCTTTTGTGTTGCACTTTTTACTATGAACGCTTGAAAAGATGTTTGTGGCATTTTTTTCCCCATTTTCATTGGTAATTTTCAGTTTTTTTTTTGGGCAAAAGCCCATCTTTTGGCTATTTTAGAGACATGGCTTATTACATGGGCAATGTCAGGTCATGTGTAGCTTGACCAAGATGGCAATAATCGATTGTAAATGTGAACATTGCACTTCAAGTTCGAAACAATCGCATAATGTAAATTTTTGGCGTAGAGTATTTGATGTTAAAATTGGAGATAAGATAAATTCCGACCTACTAATAGTTTACTGAAGTTAATTAATAAAGGATACCTTGGATCATAAAAAAATACAATCCTTTCCAATTGTATAGCAGATGATACAATCTTTGTATTAATTTTTTTAATTACTTTAAAATATTTTTGTTAATAATATTCAAGTTTCCTTATTTAAAATAATTATATCAAAAAATACATATACTTTATCAATTATTCATTATCCATCCGTGTTGAGTCTTATAAAAACCTAAGAGAGTAAGAGTCCATCTTTGATCAAAACGAAGTTAGTTTATGTTAGGTTTTTTTAAGTTTAGGTATTTTTTAAAGTAATTATTTGTTTCAGTTATTATTTTACATTAATTCTGCATAAAATAAAGATTTTGTTTAAATTATTTATATTAGTTTTCTCAAGCAAAGCGAGGTCGTTCAACTATTAATATAAACATTTATCAATCTGTCTATCATCTATTTGTGAATGATTTTGTAAGCAATTCGATTACAGTACAACAGTCCATTTTAGTTCGTTAATTTATTTGCTTGTACCCTATTTCGGACCGATTACTCTGAGATTCTAATCTGACGGGTTCCTACTGAGAAACAATATAGAATCTATCTATTGAGAATACTAATGCGTATCCATTGAGAAATTAACTAATATACATACCCAATGAGATTTCTAAGACCGTAAAACTAATATCGCTGACTGTATATTTATGTCTATAATGGTAACTTACTAAGTCTGGAATTACTAAGGCTTAAATTTTTTTGGTTAGAAACACATTTACGAGTATAATATTCAACTGAGTAAATTCTAACAATAAAATTCTTTAGATCTTCGAAGATTCGATTTTTACTGTAGGTGGTGTTCTTTTTAAATTTAATTGGAATATTTGTCTGCAGAATGTGCAATATCAGATATTTTAAATAAGAGAAAAGGAAGTTATTTGCTTATAAAATAAAATTTCAGTCATTTTATATGTTTCAGATATGAATTAATTGTATTTTGATATGTACATATCTTTGTAAAATACGTATCACCATATTGAGATCTCAATTGGCTTATTACTAAATCTAAATATGAAATATGTTACAACAACGTTAACAGTAAGTGTCAATAGTTACAATTTTAATGCTTGTAATTTTTTTTTTGCTTTACACTCTATACCACATATAGCAGAATAGACAGAGTAGACCTGGGAACCTAGTGTTAAGGACACTCCGTTCCTAATAATATACTTCCGTTCACGGAAACCGTGAACCGTGACCGTGGCGGAACTTAACGCTACGCTTTGCCTTCTTCTTTTTTAAGTGAATATCGAACACACAACCCGTCAAGTTATAAGTCGCACATTTGTGCCCCTGCGCTACGAATTAATGCTTATTAATAAATATTATCTTTATTTGTATTTTTAAACATCTACCATATTTAACTTTCCATCTAAAAGATAATCTAGAATTGAGACGTTTCGATTGCAATTTCACAATAATACTATCTAAGATATTAAGTATAATATGATATTAGACGGTGGAACTCCCGCTCCAAAATCGCGTTTGGGGTTGGCAAGCATAGAAGGGTAGAACTAATATTTTTGAAATATTAATACCCTACAGATCCAATATCTCTCAGCCACTGCGTGTTCATATATGCGCCACAATGGGAGCGATTTCTTCTTATAAATATATATTATCAATTTAAATTAGATATTTAAAATTAGCAAAATAAATAGAGGCATCCTAGGTTTATGATTTTAATTTAATCATAATTTTCCCCCCTCTGAGCATCGAATCCCAACCATCGTGAATTTGATGCTGCCCCACTATTACACGACGGTCTATTACCTACTCATTTGACATTTCTATAGTTATTAAACTAAAACACAGATTTGTTACGAACGACATTTTAATTATGACATAATTTTAAAGTGTACGTACCTTAATACTTGAAAGTAAGTATTATCGGTGACATACTCGTACACTGAAAGGTTGCAGTTTATTTTTAGTGTGGCCAAGGCTGCCGTTTACTTTGCACAATTCATTCTGCATTATGCTAATTTGTATTCCTCTCTGCCCCAGCTCTTTCCTTTTTATTATCTTTTAACACAGCTTAAGAGGCCTTAAGTGACTTTTAAATATTTATGGCATTAATTAGCCTTAAATATATTATGATTTATTTGTTTAATGTCGTGATCGTTGATGTTGAGGTAAAGCGCAGTGTTGCGTACCGCCACTCAACACGCAATGTTTCGAGAACTCGGCGGAAACTGGGGAACGAACGTGTCCTAATGGGAACGGAGTGTTTTAACACTAGGTTCCCAGGCTCTGCCTATCCTGCGACGTGCGGTATACAGCATAAAGCTAAAATAGATTGTGAATAATCTCACGTGCAGGAATGTTTATGTTTTAAATGTATAAATAGTAAGATATGTGGGTATTTCTTCAGTCTGATAAGATTAAATTAGATAAAGATTTAGTGTCACAACACCAATGTATTTTTATTCAGTTCGATCATGAGTAGGCGGAGAGTACCTGTGGTGTGTGACATAATTCTCCACATTCCATGTCTAGCGCGCCATGATTTTACTATTACATCTTTTTTTTAGCTTCATGCTGTATCCCATCCCCAGGGAACCTGATCGCAGTATTCTGGAGGCGTTGCGTGTTGAGTAGCGGCACTCAACGCCGTAACTATACATCTATATTTTATTATTATTACTCATAGTATAAAACACTTGGTTTTTTACTTCCCGCCCGACTTTAAGATGAAGAATTGTAATAGATATTCTAACTGCTTAGGGCCTTTTGCCTTTACTTATACTTTCCCCTAATTTGGAAATACTATACTCCCCACATATCAATTTGACATAATCACAATTTAACTTAAACTAGAAGCTTAGTAAATTACTTTAGCATATTGACAAACACGAAACTTATCCTTGGTCCGAGTTTGAACAACGCTGTCGTCGCCAAAGACATGAATTAATCATAGAGTTAAATTTAACTGTGTGTATAGTTAAACTAGTTACTTTAAGCAATTATGTATTAATCTCATCCTCATCCGTCAATGTATACACATTGTTTGTAGATTCAAATTTCATTTGAGTTCCTCCGCTCAACACGAGCCTCCGAAATTAGGCGGAAGGTGGCGAATGGAAGTGTTTTAATGGGAACGGAGTGTCATAACACTAGAAATGGTTTCTTCTGTTGCACAGTGTGAAGTCAATACAAAAAAAAACATATAGATCTTTATCCAATCTTTATCCATCCACACCACCTGGATACGTGGCACTCCACTACTGTGCGGCTTCGTAGAAATTTCCTTCCACGTGCCACCGAACTGTGGAATGGCCTACCCGCGGCAGTGTTTCCAGGTCGGTACGATATAGGAACCTTCAAAAAGCGCGTCTATCTCCACCTCAAAGGCCGGCAACGCACCTGTAGCTCCTCTGGTGCTGCACGGGGCCGTGGGCGGCGGTGATCATCATCAGGTGACCCGAACGCTCGTTTGCCTTGTCCTTTTTCCCATAAAAAAATGTTTTTTATTTTTGTTGGGTGCATACGTTAACGTGATATAATATATCACGTTAACATAATAAGCATAGTTGTTGTGCGTAAAAAATTAAAAATATAAAATTTATTTTCAATTTACTTTAGTACAAACAAAAGCAGAATATCCACATTGACATTCAAAAGCGTTCCGCGTTGCACAAAAACCATCTTTCCAAAGCAATTGCAACGCATGTAATTTGTTAGATAGAAATTTGTACCGTTCAGTATTCAGTTCGCACCGTCTCGTCTAAGGTATACCGTCGACCACAAAATGGAAACGTTGAAATTACAACTTTAATTTTATTATAACTAAGATTTAAATTACATTAAATATTTAATAACCGCTTCTCGGTTGCATAATGACACCAATTTGGCGGTACTCACAATGATAGTTAATTATAAGAAAAGGCGGAACTATATAAACGATCGTTGCTATAGTGTAATTGCAGTAGTTTTTTGTATAAATTAGAGGCAGTTTCAATCTTTTATTGATATTATTATTAATTTAACTGTTGGGATTGGCAGTTTGGGGATTATACAAGGTTCAAACTATTTGGGGCTTAGTGTTTTTTTTTTTATTTTAGTATTTTTTTATATTTTTTTATGTTGTTAGAGCTTTTTGTTGTCGTTTTTGAATTTTTTGACAGTTGTCAACTATAAATGGATTGGTTGTTAGATTAGATATATGGACCGTTTATTTTGAAAGTGGTGTAAGTCCATTTTTGAGAAAAATGAGCTATTACGTAATTCATGCTTAATTTAATGTATTTTTTTTATATATATAACTAGTCCGTGTTTAATTTCTCAAAAAAAACCCATGTTTTGAACAACTTAAAATCGGTCGGTAAATGAAATTGCATAATCATCGACATACTAACCTTTAATTTTCTCGAAACAAAAGAAAATGGACTTACACCACTCTCAAAATAAACGGTCCATATAACATTTTACTACAAATTAATATATGAAAATTGAACACAGATTAATATTTAAATTAATTCATACTGATGACCTACTTGCTATATGAACTATATAGATAATTTTCCTCAGATACTGAAAAAATAGAATTTTTGCTTCGCCTCATAACCTTATTTCTCGGAATTTACTGTTTTATTAAAAAAAATGTTTAAAAATCCAAAATATATAAATTATTTTTTAAAAATAATTCGATGTATTTAAAAAGATAAAAATAATATATTTTGTTTCTAGCTTCACGCTGAAGTGCTTAAACATTTCCGTTCCCCACTCGAGTCGACCAATAGAGTTATGGAAGTCAGTATCGGAATGTCAATGTCGTTCTTTCCCTTGTCACTAAAGCGAGTAAATGAAAATATTAAATATTACATTCCCCCAATTGGGAATACAACCCACAACCATCGCGCTTAAAGTCGCTTGCTTTTTAAACAAAAAAAAAGGATAAAAATGATATACATGTGCGTTAAAAAATATATTTTGGTTATACTGTATAGCGTTGTCTGTCGTTCTCAACATATCTAATATAGAAAATCTATCGGCAGTATTGTTTGTAGGTCACGCATAAATAAAAGGACGAATGAAAATAGATGTGCGTAGAAAACATGTTATGCAAGTTTCTGCCTTACTGGTTTTTTTATGTTATTATGAATATTTATAATAGGAAGCCTCTTTGGTTCTTATTTATTATATTTTTTTTATTAAATAATAAAAATATATAAAATTTAATAAATTTATATAAAAAAAAATTGCAGTGAATGTGAGCTAAAACTAAAATGCTTGTTATTTTTTTTTATAAATATTCAGGATATGTATAATTATTATTATTGTGTCCTTGATCTAGTTAGGTTTTTTAATAACGTAATGAAGAAAAGAGTGATGTATAACGTTTCTCTTTGCTACTTAAAAAACCTCGTTAAAAATAATATTCCGAATTGAATATAAGATAATATATAAGAGGAATGCCTTCAACGAAGGAGCAAACGGAGCGTGCTAACACTAGGTTCCTAGGTTCCTTTTGCCTACTCTGCTCGATGCAGCGATAATCTATAAAAATATATTGTATTGCTAATACGGAATCTACTGGTAAATAAATATTTAGACGATAGCAATTTGCTTATTTTTTATTATTAACTTAGGTCATAATTTATTTTAAATACTAGAACTAGTCTCACAACTCGAAACATAATATAATTCACATGTTACATTTTGTATTGAGTTTACAAAAATAAATAAATAAATATGATAGTCTATCAAATACATATTTATCATACACATTTATTACTTTATGCTCATACCTGTGGCGTTTAAGCTCAGTCAGTGGTCCCCGCTCATATTTACGTTAACTGCCTCCGCCAGGATAGCAACAGGTCTTTAAGATTTGCCCCAAGATACTCCCGTACTACGAGGACTGAACGACGAAACGTGATTATTATACGAACGTTGACTCTATTTTTGGTTAAATTCTGTTAAGATAACAATATATGTAATTTAGTTTTCTTTGAATTTTTAAATAAAAAATGGTCTTTTGATCTTGTTTTATATCTTGATGTTATGGTAAGTAGAGTGGAATATGCAAATTTGAATTATTTTGTCTGTCTTTATGTTCTAATATTAGAATTTTTAAGTAGCTATATATGGCGAATGCAAATGTTTTCGTAAGAACTTGGCTCATATTACATTTCCACGTTTCATACAATAAAATTTATAACAAAACTATAAAATCGTGTTCAAACCATTACAGTTAAATTTAATATCTAAAAGCCTCTATAGATTAACAGTGGGGGTTATCTTTTGGTGGCGAGTCGTGATTTTAATTCCGCTCGCTCGTGTTGTAAAAATACGGGTGCATTTCATAGCCATTACCCGCTGATAGCGTAGTCGTGACTCCGCTTTGGGTTTAAGCCTGAGATTAGTGCTTAAGAGACGGCGATTAAAGTTTATTAAGTGGTAAAGTTTAACTGCCCGCTTGCTGTTTTTTCTGATACAAATACTGGATTTTTATATAAAATGAATGTTCATTAAAAGTTGTTTTTAGTTGACTTGTATAAGTTTTTTTTAAATGTGTTTTTAAATAATAAGAGTAAGGTTGTTGTCTCGTGGGATACTGCCGAACTGTTGGTAATGGGTTCGCTTCTACTTCAAATAAATGGAAGGAAAGTGAGAGCGGAGTGATTTATCGCTTATTTATTTTTGCAGAAATAATGAGCAAATCGCCTGTACCTACCTGTATCAGAAATTTTATAGGAGAGCACTTAAACATATGAAATGTTGATATTATTTATGTTATACAAAGATGATTAAAAGTACATTCGTCAGTATAATAACGTTATTCAATTTACATAAAAATGTAAATGTAGAGAAAAAAAAGGTAGTAGTAAATTAATAGGCAATTTTATTAGAAGCAATCCTCTCAAGAACTTTGGCTGCCTTTGATCTGCAGAACCACTCGTGCGTTACATCATGCGTCATTTGATTTGATTTCACATAACTAATTTGATGATTCCGATTACCATATAAAAATTATATGAATTATTGTGAAATATTTATAGAATATTCAGAAATATCTTTAATTTTAGTATTTTCTATTATCTATATATATAAAAGGACTTGTCCTCACTGACTGAGGTAAGACGCACGCACAGCCGTAACCGCTGATGGTAGAAACATGTAATTTGGACAGATGTTTACTTTCGTAATCTGGACATCCACTAAGAAGGGATTTTGAAAATTTTTTACCCTAAAGGGGTGAAATAGGGGTTCAAAGTTTGTATGGAAAAAAAATTAAATCGGCACCGATTTTTATAAAATTTGAAATATAGATTTTTAAAAGTATTTAATTGAATACGTGTTTCATAGTTTTCTAGAATTCACCCCCTAAGGGTGCAAATAAGGGGTTGCAAGTTTATATGGAGAAATCTTAAATCGCCACCGATTTTTATAAAATTTGAAATTGAGAATCTTAAAAATATTTCATTGACCATATGTTTCATGGTTTATTAGAATTCATTCCTATATATACGCAGGCGAAGCTGCGTGCGTCCGCTAGTATATTATAATTATCATAATTTTCAAATCAGTCACAAAATAGAAGTGAGAGAATAACTATTTAAATTAGCTTCACGCTATATACAGTTTATAGCGAGTGTAAACAAAGGGAACCGAGTGTTAAGACGTTCTGACCCCTTAAGACAATTGATTTCCCCACTTTTCATCTAATTCTATGCAATATTTTACAAAAATGGCTTATTATCAACTAAACATGTTTAAATGGAAAATAAATCGATATTTAAAGTAGGTTAACACCGCTAACGCTACAGCAACAGTAACCGCGTGAGCTACGCGATATATCTCACAGTTGTGCCTATTACCCCGCGGCTGAGTGCGCTCCACAAAGGAAGCATTGAATCGGCGGTATTAAAGTGCAACCTTTTGTGTTTTTTTTTTCTCATTATGCCAGATAGTAAATAGCAGTACATCACGGCGCCCTGACTTTAATTAAAGGGTAGGGTGTTTATATCGTACGTTTAACATTTTATTTGTATTAAACGTTATAAGGTGTTATTTTTGTTTCAAATTGATATTCTTGAAGTAAAATTATATGGACATATATGTATATTTTTTTATATGAATATAATCAGGTCTATAGAGAATGTTTGTTTAAATAATTATGTAAAGTAACTTATAATACTTGTAGTTTTTTTAAGGTCACGTGGTACGCAGCAGGAACCTACACATGGGAACCTACACACAAAATGTTACTTAGTTTTCTCAAGTAGGAACCAAATTCACAATCTGTTGCATTTACAGTCACATTTAGTGCCCCTGAACAATGATTGGCATCACTTGTACTTTAATGATATATAATAATATTCTATTTTGTCTGCTCTAAATATTTCAGTGACCTTATATCACTGTAATCTGGAGCAGCGGTCGTGAGACTCCGATATCATTACTATTATTACATAATGAAGTTCAACTTACTTCAGAACAAAACCTTCACGCTTCATTCATTTGATCTGAAAATGTTATACTTCACTGACATTTTGGCTACGGTTCAAATGATTTCTCGCCAAATCACCAGCTTTGTTCAAGTATTAATAAGGACTAATTTTGTCCATGAATCTTAAAGATTTTAATAAAGTTTTCGTTAGAACATCGATGTCTTAATAACTGTCGACATTTTATTTGCTTTAGGTTCATTACTTAGGTTTTTTATTCGTTTCGGATGACACAAAAGAAGATTTGCGTGTAATACTGCAGTTGCAAGCAATTGGTTAGGTTTGCAAATAGAAGTGATATTTGCAACAATAGTGGCCCAACCTTCTACAGTTTCTGAGATAAATTTTAATATGATCTATAGAGTATTGTTATTATATATGTAACTTAATTTTCTTTTAACTAAAACTTAATTGAATTTTAAAATAAAATATATTGCGCAAAGATTATTATAGACGACTAAAATTGATTTTAATTTGAAAGGTTTGCAAACATTATGTTACTTAATATCGACCGTAAGTGGCGCCTTTTAAATATTTGTATAATTTGTAAACGTTGTCCTTGCTAAAAGTAAAAACAACATTTCACTGTTATTATAAAACTAACATAGCCTAATTAACCCCACGTTGCTTGTGATTTTGTAAATTTTTGAGACGACAATAAAAACTAAATCTAATTTAACATATTTTAATTTAATTATTTCTTTTACTTCTTTATGATCATTGATAATTCTTTAAGAACGAATCGTGAGCGAAGTCACGCCTAAAAGCAAATATAACGTATTTAGACTAAAAAGTTAACAGGCTCGAGTTATGTGATGTGAAGTTGACTAACGCTTTATAAAAAATACAAATATTTCAACATTTCATTTACAAAAATTATCTACAGCCATCTGCGATGAGGGTAACTAACTTACCTACTTGTAAAAAATGTGCGTTAGCCACATAAATTTTCAGGCGGGCTTTTATCCAAACGTTAAAACGAAATCCATTAACAGTTCCCACATAAAGATAACATCATGTGTTTATATATTCATGTTCGTATTTTTTACCCGACTGCAAAGGCAGGGTTTTTCGCGAGTATCTTGTATGTATGTTATATTCTCATTATCTCATATCTCCAAGTGTTCTGAGATAAGTGAAGTTAAAAAGAATCAAACATGACGGTTGTTCGACGTTATTGTTTTTACTTTTTTTTCGTATACTACAGTATGAGTATCAAATTAAATGACTCAATAAAATAATTTTAAAGTAATTATCAGTAGCGTATCACAAATAAATAAATACTTATCAAAAACAAAAACTCGTCTGCATAAAACTTAAATGAGAAAATAAGCCCAAGTAAACTTTTACTTATTATATTTTTATATTATAC
The DNA here is from genome assembly GCA_000313835.2 of Heliconius melpomene melpomene. Classification (NCBI taxonomy): domain Eukaryota; kingdom Metazoa; phylum Arthropoda; class Insecta; order Lepidoptera; family Nymphalidae; genus Heliconius; species Heliconius melpomene. Next base: position 60,954 of record HE671839.1, read on the forward strand.
GTATAAATTAACCCTTAATTTTTTTCTTTTCAGGTTGGTTCCGAGAAAATTATTAATCGTGACGACCATGTCTGGATAAAAAGATTTTGAACCGAAGTAAAGGAAATTCTCATAAATTAGTTTTTATACTATGCTACAAATAATAATTAAATACTGTAAATATTTTTATACTAGAGGTCCACTCGCGGTTACACCCGCGTGAACTATGTTATTATTAATTTCTGTCTCCATGACTACGTCCTAGTGACGTCTATGCAAAATTTGAGACTGCTAGCATTTGTAGTAACGAAGTTTCATACAAACTTTCGACCCCAAAAACAACCCCTTAGAAGTCGAATATTGCAAATTCCCGTCTTACCGAGCACCTACGTCCTATAAGTAACTCCTATGCAAAATTTGAGATTCCTAGCACTTGCAGTTTCTGAGATTTCGTGATGAGTGAGTGACCTTTCGATTTTATATATATAGATATAGTTATATTAACGATATTTTCTTCTCTTTTCTTAACGTTTAAATGAAACTGCTGATTATTCATTTTCTTCTGTCTAGTTTTTCTTCTGCCACATTCTGCCTAATTTTCAAATTTCGTGTGAGCAAAAAAGTGTCCCTTATACCCTTTATAAAGCACTTTTATATGAAAATTTTTAATATTATTTTACAATGTTATCACTTTATTCATCTAATACAAATGAATGTTAGAATATTAATCTTCTTTTTAACTTAATATAAGTAGGCACTTATTTGAAAATATTGCTAATACTAAATCGAATCTCAAATCCTTATTCCAAATGAATGAGCGCGCATTGACGACAACTTATTATATGTATACGAATTCCCCGTATTTCATACTTGAGTTAATTTCGTTTTTAAGAGTCTGTATTAATAAATAAAAAAAAGACAATATACTCTGCAGCTTTTGAATGTTTTAAGTATTTTTTTTTTATTTAGGTTAAGTATATAAAATATTTTTATTTGACTGTAAACGCGATGGTTGCAGGTTCGATTTCTACATGCAGAAATTGGCAAGACAACATGGCGCCGTCACGTCTCGTTTATAGAATTTATTCTTAAGAAATACTTACAAAAGGCGACAATATAGAATTAATTTCGTTAATAACACACAGGTTTATTATGTAACTTTACTTTTCGATATAACTGTTAATTTAACAATTAATTTATCTCAAATTTCGATTTTATTCTTGTTGAAAACATAATTCTAAGATGAAAACTTCAAAGAATATGTTCCTGAAAGAGCAACATTTACTAAGTTACATAAACTCCTTGTGTTACTTAGAAACCTAATTATAATGTTCATCATCTTCCGGACAAGGAATTTACTTCAAAGAATGTAAAATAATATAGTTTAATGACGCACTTTACTTTCCCTATATAATATGACCATTCCCCACTAAAACACTTCGCACACACACACACACCCGCAGAATTCAACGTCTTTTTTGCGTCGTTACCAGAGTGAGTATTTCATTTCCTCTAATGGGAATCGAACCCACAATCTCTCTTCTTATATTATACTTTGCTACGCCGGATAAGCGTGAAGTTTATTTATGAGAAAATTATGTGAGTATAACCACTTAGCGGTAGATTTTTTTTTGATTGACACCCATCATGGAAAAAATTATAGTTAAATATTTATAGCCTATTTATTATGGAAGGGGTAAATAAATATCTTTTTTTCCATTATATAAACATACATACTCGTGCATATAATTTTTCAATAGCAGTTAGCATTGATTTTGTCTCCAGTAATCCTATAACAGAACCTTGGAGAATCGAGAGGTAACCTTTGCGAATTCCGTTTAATGTCACATTCGCAGATGTAAATATCAATTACGTAATGACCTTCCGTAAGTTATAATAAATTTAAAGGTTTTACTTTAAATGAATATTAGCATCAATGTAGGTATTACAGCCTGTCAATCAATAATTAAGTAGTAATTGGGGTCAGTCGTGGCGCAGGGGCACAAGCCTGTGACTTTAAAACTCCTCCTCGAAAAAATGGAACATTTAATATTTTCATTTTTCGCTCTGGTGACGAGGCAATGCACGGCGTTGAGTTCCGCCACTCAACAGTTATTAAAATATTTACACAATACTATGTCTCCATTCTATATAGGTATTTTTGTTAGTATGTGAACTGTACTGTATTGTAGTTCTAGTGATAGAGCGGAGGATGTAAATAACTGTGGTGTATGTGCTTTCAAATGCATAAATAGTTATTTACAGGATACTATAACACAAACAAATATTTAAAAATGTCGTCTCTTTGTCTTTCTGTTTGTGGACGCTAATCTCCGAATTAGCTAACCCAATTTTTATGACTTTCACTGGAAGATAACTCTCCGAAATACCCGCATGATCAGTATTTACACGGAAAAATATGCCCACTATCACCAAGCTCTACTACCGGCCGACGAAAAAAACTATATTGTAGGTATATTATTAAAATTATCTTTATCTATATACGAGGTGTGTTCAAAAAGTAAGGTGACTTTGTATTTTTAAGAAAAAATATTTATTTATTTATCAATATTTATGTTGTCCCCTTCAAAGTAATCCCCCTCAGATACAATACACTTATGCCAACGGTTTTTCCAATCGTCAAAGCACTTCTCATAAGCACTTTTCGGTATAGCCTTGAGCTCTTCCAGCGATGCAGTCTTTATCTCTTCAATCGTTGCAAATCTCCGTCCTTTCATAGGTCTCTTTAGTTTTGGGAACAAGAAAAAGTCACATGGGGCCAAATCCGGTGAATATGGTGGCTGAGGCATGATTGTGGTGTTGTTTTTGGCCAAAAAATCTCTCACCAGCAAAGATGAGTGAGCAGGGGCATTTTAGCAATTTCGGAACAAACTTCGCTGACACACGTCTCATGCCCAAAACGTTAGAAAAAATTTCATGGCACGAGCCAAGCGATATACCAACATCCTCAGCAACTTCTCTGATAGTGATTCGACGATTTTCCAGAACAATTTTCTTCACTGCTTGAACGTTTTCATCAGTTGTTGACGTGCTTGGGCGTCCAGAGCGAGGCTCGTCATTGGCATCTTCCCGGCCATCTTGGAAGAGTTTGTACCACTTGTAAACATTTTTTTTACTCAGAACAGTTTCACCGTATGCCACTGTCAACATTTTAAGTGTTTCGGAGCACTTTATTTTATTTTTTACACAAAATTTGATGCAAATCCTTTGATCCATATTTTTCGATAGCAAGAAATCGCCGAGCACGCAAAACACTTATAACCTTTACGCCTCTCCCAACCAAACAAAAAATGCTATACACTTGAAACTTGGTACAAATGTTCGGGAAGAGTGTACCAACATAACAAAATAAAAAAATCGATAATCGAAAGTACGTTGCCCGCCAAATTTGAAAAGTCACCTTACTTTTTGAACACACCTCGTATACTTTCAACACTCGTGTCTACATGAAAAAGTGCAAACATTCAAAGAGTTGATGATACTCTACCCGCATAATTAGTCCGGGGAAAGTGAAACAATAATACCTCTAATGGCAGCGATTTGGCGAACATGTGGTTTTGCTCTATTACAACATAATTTTAGATAATCGACGTACGCCGTATATTATGCCATTTTAAAAATTAGGTTCCCACGGAGTGAGGTACCTACGTGCTTTACTCTTTCTGTTTTGTATTGTGAGATTACTTAAATGTAAGTAAAATGTTTCTTAGATAGTATAAATTTCTATCTCCAACAATTGCCGAACGACAATATAGTTTATTGATTAGGAAATGTATGTAGGTCTTCTATTCTCCATCACTGAAAATATATAAATCTTGTTAGTTGCCTGCCACATTAGGTTAAACTTATCAAATATATAAATTTCATTAATATAAAATCCATAGAACTAAGAAAAAATATTAATTCGAATTTCTAGTACCTTATCTGAACACTTCCATTCTGGAGCCGTCGCGTGTTTTTGAGTTTGTGAGTGGCGGAACTGTACCATGAAATTAAAAAAATCATTTCCACAATTGGTAATCGAACCCACAACTTGTCAAGCTTACAATCGCACGCTTATAAATTCAAATTCAATAAATTTCTATTCAAATTGATTAAAAAGATTAACCTTGTGAAGCCTGAAAATATATCATTTATAAAATGGCGACGTTTGTATAGGTACTTACTACGTATAGTATCAGGTGCTAAAGAATATTCTCACCTGTTGCCCTAAGTGGCAAAAGGCCAAAGCTGAGTGAACAATAACATTGTATATGATAAATTCCAGTAGAGTCCCAGCATGCAATATCTTTGTATGACAGAGATTCCGGCCTAGTGTACGTTATATTACATACTAGTCGTTTAATTATATCTAACGATCCAGGTATTTTCTATTACGGCTACGACGCCAAAGAAGATATTGCAATATGCTTTATTATATTACTTGTATGGCCAAATGGAATTAACTATGAATTGTGTTTGATAAATGACATATATGCATACTATAAATATACTAATAAATAATACTAAAATATTATGAAATATAATTGTATTTCTTTATTCTCTATCCAGAAATGTAAGATGTATTCAAATTTCAAGAATATCTTATACATATATATCTACTAGCGACCCTCTTGCGGCTTCGCCCGCTTTAACTACTGGATTATTCATGTAATGTATGTTTGCAAAGCACTTAAGATAATGTGAAAGTTAATTAAACCCTAATGCAACCCGCATTTTTGTAGTTTCAATAAGGATTTTCCAATTGTTTTACACAGCAAGAAATTTTAGTAATAATTTTAAATCTGTGCTACTAAACTTTTCAAGTACTTATTAAAATATATTTAAATGACTATTTTTAGATAGTTAAATGACTATTTTTAAACGGAAGAAATTATAAACAAAAACCTACCTACTAATAAGTACTACAAAAAATGTGAAACCAAATATATCGCGCTTAAATAATTAATACATTCAACTCCAATTATCCAATACGTGCAAACGCATCTAACTAAATCTTCGTTGCTATAGAGGCAGCCGGGTTTTTTTTTTCGAGCTTGTGGTTAATGCTGAAGGGGGTATTCTGTCCCTAATGAAAAGCAAGCACGACGTGGCTGCCTGTGAGGAAAATTAAATAGAATGCATGGGCCGGGAATCGAACCCGGGCCGCCCGCGTGGCAGGCGAGCATTCTACCACTGAACCACCGATGCGTGTAAGGCAGGCGGGCGCGGCGGACTCATGGCGAGTGGCGAGCCGTTTCGCAGCAAGGATTTTTTTGATATTGTAACAACTTCTAAAGTACTTATTAAAATGAAAAACAGTAAAAGACAGTTTTGGTCTACATTAAATGGCCAACGTAACTAATGTACTTATTTATATGCTGAGAGTAAGGGATAAGTGAAACTTGAGTAACATACAGCTGATGTGTCAACGGAGGGATGCGTCAACAATTAAATGCGTTTTTCTGTAAAACTATTCGCAATTTCGAAATATTGTAAAAAGCAAATCTTATCTTCGTTTAACGTAGAAAATTGATAAAGTATTTTAAAGGATAAGGATTAATACCATTATGGAAAAATATCCCTCACAATAAAAAATATATTGAAATTATTATTTTTAGACAGAAAAATGATCACTACACGTTATTCTTAATATGCCGTCGCGGACTTTTTTGTAGATCTTATTAAGAGGCACAATACTCCAGTACATTTTTTTCATGTAGTACTTACCATTAGAGCAGCGCATGCGCGAAAGTGTCTCAACGGGTAGGACTTTATACACATTTATCGTATTTATGTTAATTTACATAAGAATGTACAAATAATAAACTATATATAAACCTTCTACGAAAAACACTTGACTTAATGATGAAGACCGCATCAAAATCCGTTGGGTGGTTTAGAAGAAGAAGAGTTAGAAACAACAGACAAACACGAAAAGCGACTTTGTTTTATAAGATATAGGATAGGATATCTATAAAAAAAAATAAGACGAATTTTAATGAAAACTTGATCTTCTTATAACTAACCTACGGTGAACAAAGAACATCGTCTAATTAAACGCCTTTATTAACTTTATTTCATTAATTTATTAATTAGGAAGCTTCTTTGTTTGCAGTTATCGTATTTCACAATTTAATAAGAGATAATTAATTGATTTTCATGTTAAGAGAACAAATCAAAATGATAAATATAAATGAAATTTCTTTTATAATATTAAAAATAAATATATTACTTTATGTAACTGAGGTAAGTATATTATGTATTATTATAGTTAATCTTCTTCTTCTTCTTCTTCTTCTTCCTGGCATTAATCCCGGCTATTACCAGGGTCTGCCTTCCTACTTACCCTACTCCACTTTGCACGATCTTTTGCATCCTCGGTGGTTAGACCATTGGCTCTCATGTCCTGCATCACGACATCCAACCAGCGCTTCCTTGGGCGTCCGGGAGGTCGCGCCCCAGGAACTAGTATAGCAAGGCACTTGCGTCCGACATAGTTCTTAGGCCGGCGCGTAACGTGGCCAAACCATCTCAAGCGCTCTTGGAGCTTATCCGCTACGTCACGGACCCCAAGACTACCTCGAATGAATGTGTTGCGTATGCGGTCAGACCGCGTTACGCCACACATCCACCTCAGCATCTTCATTTCCGTGACGTGAAGCTCCAGAGTGTGCCGAGATAGTGCTGGCCAACATTCGCTGCCGTATAAAAGAACCGGTCGGACGATGCTCTTGTATATCAGCCCCTTGAGCTTGGGCGGTATTCTGCGGTCGCAGACCACACCAGTGACCTCCCGCCATTTGGCCCAGGCAGCGCTTATCCGGCCATGGACATCGTGGTCGATGCCTCCAGACTCGTGCATAACGGATCCAAGGTACCTGAACTTCTCCGACTTAACGGCTGGCTCAGGACCTATAAGGATGGTGCTCGAGTCCCGGCTC